>VZRI01004368.1:124314-137783 GCA_013397515.1 Upupa epops
CTCCATCTCTGGAGACATTCAAGACCTGCCTGGATCTTTTGCTGTGCAGCTTGCTCTAGGTGATCCTGCTGTGGCAGGGGAATTGGACTAGATGATCTTTCAAGGTATCTTCCAATCTCTAATGATTTTATGATTCTATGATTACTCTTTTTTTAGTGCCTAAAGTTGAGGACTGTTGCATGGATTCTGTGTCCTCTGTCTTTGCTTCCAATCCAAATCTCTAGCTGGTTTCAGATACCAGATTCTCAGTTGTACTTTGTCATTTTCAACTGATTTTTAAAATTTATGCATACATGTTGCAGGAAAAGTAGTGCAATACAATTCAGTGTGAAATTTTGTGGAAGGAAAATGTGGTACTTGTTTATGAAATCTCTAAGTTAGTTTTGTCAATTTGCACTTGTCCTTTCATGGTCATGCACCCACTCTCAGTCGTACACTCACATACTTGCAAGCACCAAAATACATACATCCAATTGGACATGCAAGTGTTTCCATTCATACATACTGTATCCATGTGCCAACTTGAATATTTCTGTTCAAAGCATCACAACACTAAGTATTTATGGAAAAAATTGATTAGCTGATATACTTTATATATTCAACTTATTTAAAAACATTAATCTACATTTCAATGTATAAATATGCTATAAATTAAAGTAACTCTTCAGTGTGAAAGAAGAATGCTAGGTTGTTGAGTATGTGATCACATTAACTGACATAGCAGTACTAAAAGAAAAGAACTTATCTGCTAAAAGAACTTGCACTACCATGGTAACTATTATTTCCAGAATCCATAAGTTACAGTTGGGAGTTAAAAAGAAACCTATCACTATTTATGGAAATATCTTGTAGAGGCTAATGACTTACATCACAAGTAGTCTGTTATTTTATTTTTCATCCCAGTCCCCAAAAAACCCTCTTCTGGCTGTATATGTTAAACTATAAAAAAAGTTTTTTCTTGTAACTGTGTTGAAAGACTAAAAACTTTTGACTGTAACACAGCATTAATAGTTTAAGGCCTATATATAAAACATTAATGGAAAATGGCCCCTACAGGTCCTTTCCTCTCTTTGAACTGTGCATAAAGTACTATTTCTGTCTATTCATCAGTTAAATTACCTCAAAGTGCTATAGACAGAGGAATGAATACAACAGAGTAATAGTAGTAGTCCTATTTTGCAAAAGCTTGCAAAGGTTCAGATGCTAATCAATTTACATGTGTACGTAGTCCTAAAGGTAAACTTAGAATCACAGAATCACAAAATTATTGAGGCTGGAAAAGACCACTAGGATCACCAAGCCCAGCCTATGACCTTATGTCACCACATCAGCTAAGTGCTACGTCCAGTCTTAAAACAAGACATGGTGACTCCATGCCCTGAGCCGTCCATTCTAAAGTCTAACCACCCTTTCTGTGAGGAAGTGCTTCCTAACATCCAACCTAAACCTCTCCTGGTGCAGCTTCAGGCCATGCCCTCTTGCCCTATCACTAGTTTCCTGAGAGAAAGGCCCAGCCCCCACCTATCTACAACTTCCCTTCAGGTAGTTATAGAGCATGATAAAGTCCCCCCTGAGTCTCCTCTTCTCCAGACTAAACAATACCAGTTCCCTCAGCTTCTCTTCATAAGACTTTCCCTCCAGTCCCCTCACCAGCCTCACTGCTCTCCTCTGGACCTGCTCCAGCATCTCAGTACCTTTCTTGAAGGGGGGGGGGCCCAGAGCAGCACGCAGTACTTGAAGTGAGACCTCACCAGTGCCAGGTACAGGGGAAGAAATATGTCCCTAGTCCTTCTGGTCACATTATTCCTGATACAAGCCATGATGCCATTGGCCTTTTATGCCACCTGGGCACACTGCTGGTTAATATTCACCTGGTTGTCAACCAGTACTCCCAGGTCCCTCTCTACCAGATCATTCTCCAGGCCCTCAGCCCCAAGTCTGTATGGCCAAACTCATTCATGCTCAAAAATGTACTCTTGTATTCTGTGACTGTATCTAATAACACTATGACATGTGTACAGGACCACCCTTCTCATCTAAAATGTTGGTGGTGTCAAAATCAAGCCTTTAATAGCTGGCATGTACTTCTGTACCAGTATATACTTACTGAGCAGGTGTACCTAATGAAGCAGAAATGGACCTCCAATAAAAATTGCTGGCAGCTGTATTGATTTTGAAGTTCAATATGAGTCCAAGTACGTTGCTAGATTAAGATCTCAATTTTATGTGAAATAAAATGTTATGATTTTCAACTCACAGTCTTTACTTATGTGAATACATAAATTAGTGAGTTCCCATCTGCCAAGTGTCAGAAATAGATTAAGAATTAGATTAAAAAATCACAAAATCCCTCATATATAAATTTGACAGCTAATGTTGGATAGACCGTTTAAATACTTGTCTTATTCAAGGCTTCTTTTCTGCAAGGACTGATGCATGGTAGCCAGAAGAAGCAGTTCTAGGGTCACTAATAACCCAGCTTGGCCTGAAGTAATGTAGAAGGACTAGAATAAAATTAAACTGTGCTGATAAATATTACGATGGTTTTGTGTGGAAAGGGGAATTACTAACATCTGAGGATGAGATAGATATCATTCAAGCTTGGGACCTCTCTCTCCTTATTGGGAGCTTTTCTATGGAAAAGTGCTCTTGCAAGCTATTATCTTTGAGAAAGAAAGAAAGAAAAGAGAGTAAAAAACATTAGGTTTCCCAAGCTTTCCAGAAAGTTTGTATCTGATAAATTTCCCCTAGAAGCTTTTTGTCCTTACTTTCAAGTTGTTTTCCTGGTTGTTGCTCCCAAGATGTTTGTAACTGATATTGGAATGCATTTATTCTCTCCTTGTTTTATCACTTGCTCTGTTGACTTCTGTGTTGTCTCCATCAATTGACAGTTGCATATTTTTAAGAAAAGCATAAATATTTTAAGAATGACATGGTGCTTCTTAAGCACTTGATATTTTGACAGCATAGGTTCACAGAAAAGCATGGCTTCCAAGCCTTTACATATCTTGAACTGTAAGATCCTGAAGGCAGAATGAGCATCTGTACCTTCTCTGTAGAGTAACAACAAAACACTCTGTGTTTCTTTAGTTACAGGCAAATTGTGTCATCTTATGTTCTCTTCATGCTGTTTTACTAAGTGCTGAACGTGTCTTGAAATGAATATTCGATATAGTATTTCTGTAAAAAACAAACTCAATCCCAAGTAGAGCAATTCTTCATTTGGTTCTGAATTTGCTGCTTTTTTTTTTTTTTTTTTTTGCACAGCCTTAGTGAAAACACTGTTCAGTATTTTTTCATGCTGTCCTTTCTTGAAGGTATTACAAATGTTTCTGACAATTTTGTAGTGGAGACTCTGGCCTTTTGATGTGAACAGATGGGAGAAAGAAACGCTAAGTGTAATTAAAAGTTAAATGTTGAAAGTTTGATTTTGGAGTCTGTGCTCAAAATTACTTTCTTCTTCAGTAGGAGTTCAGCTTGAATAAGCACTACAAAAAATGCTTCTAAGAAACCATAAAACTCATGCCTTTGTTTGTCCCGTCATACTTTAATGAGGTGTCCAGACATGTTTTACAAAGATGTTATGAACAGACAGATTTTTCTATATTGCTTCTGCCAGTAGTGAACTGTAAAACAAACTATCTGTTTGTAGCGAGTGTCCCCTTGTCAAAACACTCCAAGACAAGAATGATTAGGTAGCCAGGGCATCAGACCGGATTAAGAGGGCATGAGTTAATCTGCTTCAGTTTTGAAGTTGGCATCGTTTTCTAATGATCTGGTATAACAAAGCTCTGTCTCCACATCTTGTGTATTGCATAAAAAAAAAAATGCAACCACCCCTTGTTTTAATCCAATATTTAATCTGTATTGAAACAAGAACCCTATTCCTAGTGAGGTCTGTTATAGTTTGAATTTAGTGGGTCTTAGCCTGAGGGATCAGGAGTTGCTATAGCAATTGTTGATAAGCAGATTGGAATTTGAAGTTCTCCCTTGGATTCAGCCTGGCCAATCAGCAACATTCTGAACAAGCTTTGATCTGGTCTTTGATCAGAGAAGAGGCACATGTTGCTGGAGCTGAGTATAGCAGCCATATTACTCTTTGGAATGTTATGAATGGAGAATGAGTGGGAGTTTGGAACCTCAGAGATTAGTGGAGGAAAAGTTTTGCCTGCACAATATTGTTTACTGAAATTGAGAGAATCTTCCATCTGTGGCCTGCAGAAATTTTAACATTGGAATAGTGGACTGGCTTGGAAGCACATGAAACAGGGAACTTGCCTTTAAATGAACCATTGACACTGAGGAATAGATGCAGAGACTAAAAATGGATATCACATTTCCAAAGAAAAAAGCTGCTTGAAGTTTCTTCTCCCTGAGGGTATAGAGGTAACAGCTCAGCCCAGCTGCATAAAAGCATGTGATTAATCTCTGTATGATATGTGCTGAGGTTCTTATGTTGTGTGAATTAAATGGGTTATTTTGTTTTTTTCCTCAAATTGAACAAGTCTTTGCTATTGCCTCCTACTTTATAAGTGATTTTTAACCTTCTTTGAAGTTTTTTTTGTTACATTTGATTAGTATATTGACTAAGTTAATATGGTAATCTTATCTTGGATCAGATAGACAGGTTCAACTAATAACAAGCTATAGCATTTTTCTGTCAATGGCAGAAGGAGTATTTAGTGTCAGCCTGTATCTTCAAAACCCGGGCATTGTACAGCTTTGTGCTTTAGAAAATATATTTTACCATGGTAATTACCAAGAATTTGAACAGAAGCATCTTTAATATCTAAATTCTAGTATTTCTGACATTCTGATGATCTTTAATAATTAAAATCTAATATTTTAGACATTCTTGTTGCTCAATCAATATAAATTCTATTTCTAATTCATCAGGGTCATTTTTGTTGCCCAGCTTACAGAAAAATAAGCAATCACTTTCATCCATTGTAGACACCGTTAAGATCCTCATTGTTTTTCTTTCAAAATCAACATACTGTTCTGCTGAAATTCTACTTCTCAGAAAGTGTTTTAGTTAATTAAACAAGCTCTGTGAAGTATCCGCCACATAATATTGCCATTTGCTTTGATTTTAATTTCTCTCTACAAAATTGGAAGGCATAAAAAAGAGAAAATCCTGCATTAGTCAGGCAACACAAACAACAAGCAGCAACTGTATTACATAATTTCTGAAAAAGACTCCTTTTGTTCTGGTATATTTATCTTTTCAAATTAAAACTCTGTAAACTGGAGAATGGAAAATATCTTCTGTAATGCAGATGATAAAAAGCAGACATGTATGACCCACTCCTAGAAGTAGATACATAACTTTATTCCCTTTTAAGAGAAGTGAATAATTTGCATCAGCATTTGGATTAACTTATTTTCCTGAAGAAGAAGGAAACTTTGCTTCTTTTCTAAAAGGAAAAAATGTTTGGCAGAGAACCTTGCCATTGAAAACCAGAATTTTTATATTATGACCCATGTTTAAAAACAGAGTATTAACAGACAATGTTTCTGCCCCTCTGTAAATATGTAGTTTCATTGAAGAAATTACTTACATGAAAAGCTAATCAAAGAAAACATGTAATGTTTATGGCTTTTCATGGAGTTGTCAAAGTTTATAAAATTGTACCATATTTTTCTGGAGCTTGAGACAGTGATGAAAGCATGATCAAAGGCCTAGGAATGAAAGCCCTGCATACTTGTGATCTACTTGTGATGTAAGATCTTACAGAGGTTCATACTTTAAAATAAAAAAGTGTTCATCTTCATTGAATTTCGTTATGTTTTTACCAATTTATTTCTCCAACCCATCAGATCCCTCTAAATAACAGCACTGCCTTCCACTCATTTATCTATTACTTTCCCCAATGTTGTATGATTTATGAACCTGCTGAGAGCTGATTCCATCTATATCATTAAAGAGATTAAATGTTATTGATAGTATTGATACATGAAGGATGCTACTAGTACCAGCCACTGTTAGGACTTTGTATTGTATTTTATACTGATCATAACCCTTTGAGCATAATGGTTTGGCTGTTTCCCATCCATCTTATTATCCAGTAATGTCTTTATCTTGGCAATTTGGCTAGAAGGATACTATGGAAAATCATATAAAAGGCTCTCTGTATTCAAATTATGCAACATCTGCTGCTCTTCCCTTACCCCTTGAGTCAGCAATGTCATCACAAAAGCCAAGCAGGTCAGTAATGCTTGTTTCCTTTATGGTTAAAGTATGCTACCTATTCCTAATAATCATCTTGTTGTTCATGATTCTAGAAATGGATTTCAGATGTATTTGCTTCATACTTCAATACTATGTATTGAGGTTAGATTGACTAGTCCATAGACCTGCAGTACTCCAGGTCTTCTTAGCGACTCTTGAACATGTATGCAAGATGTGCCTTTTATTTCCCAGTCAGCAGGATCTTTCCCTGATTGTCACTATCCTTCAGAGGTGACTGAAGTGGCCTCACACATTGCCAAGGGTGCTTTCCCAGCACCCTTGCATACATCCCATGAATCCCATGGACTGGTGTTTGTACACTAAGTTAAGCATGGCTTTACCGGAAGTGTTGTTATCATCTCACAGATTCTTCTACACATGTATCTTAACTCTTGCATTTCTGCAATGAATGTTAGAAAACAAGAACATATAAACTTATGGTCTTGATGAACGGATGAATTGAGTGGATGGTCCACTCAGAGAGTTCTGATCAACAGCTCAAAGTCCAAATGGAGAACAGTGATGAGTGGAGTCCGTCAAGGGTCAGTTCTAGAACCAGTACTTTAACACCTTTGTCAGTGATATGGACAGTGGCATTGAATGCCCTCTCAGCAGATTTGCCAATGACACTGACCTGTATGGTGTTGTGGACACTCTGGATGGAAGGGATGCCATCCAGAGGGACCAGGACAGTCTTGAGAAGGTGGGCCAGTGTCAACCTCATGAAATTCAACACGGCCAAGTGCAAGATCCTGCACCTAGGATGTGGTAATCCCAGGCACAAATACAGACTGGGTGGGGAACAGACTGAGAGCAGCCTTGAGTAGAAGGACTTGGGAGTGTTGGTCTACGAAAAGCTCAACATGAGCCAGCAATGTTCGTTTGCGGCCCAGAAAGCCAGCAGCATCCTGGGCTGCATCAAGAGAAGCGTGACCAGGAGGTTGAGGGAGGTGATCCTCTCACTCTATTCTGCTTTCATGAGTCCCCATCTGGACTGCTGCAGTCAGTTCTGGACCCTCCAGAACAGGAAAGATATTGAACTGTTGGAATGTGTCCAGAGGAGGGCCATGAGGATAGCTGGAGGGCCGAAGCACCTCTCCTATGTTGACAGGCTGAGAAAGTTGTTGTTGTTCAGCCTAGAGAAAAGGAGACTCTGGGGAGATCTTACAGCAGCCTTCCAGTACATGAAGGGGGCTACAGGAAAGCTGGGGAGGGGCTGTTTCCAAGGGTTTGTAGTGGTAGGACCGGGGTAATGGTTTCAGGCTGGAAGAAGGTAGATTTAGACTGGAAGTCAGGGCGAAGTTTTTCATGATGAGGGTGCTGAAACATGAAAACATTTTGCACAGGGAGGTTGTGGATGACCCCTCACTGGAAGTGTTCAAGGCCTTGAGCAATTTGGTCTAGTGGGGGGTGTCCCTGCTCATGGCACAGGGGTTGGAACTAGATAGTCTGTAAGGTCCCTTACAACCAGAACCATTCCATGAAGCTATAAAACAAAGAGGTTTCTCCACTTCCAGAGAATCACAGAATATCTTTGGTTGGAGGAGATAACTTTAAGATCAAATCCAACCTTCAGCACTGCCAGGTCACCACTGAACTAAATCTTTAAGCACCAGCTTCCCATGTAATTTAAATACCTCTAGTGATGGTGACTCTACCATTGCCCTGTGCAGCCTATTCCAATGTTTAATAACCCTCTTGTGTAGAAATTCTTCCTATTATTTATCCTAAACCTCCTCTGTTGCAGCTTACAGCCATTTCATCTAGATCTAGATCTGTTGCTTCCCACTAGGGAGAAGAGGCTGTCACATTCCTTGCTCCAATCTCCTTTCAGGTTGTTATAGCAATAATATCTTCTCTCAGTCTTGTTTTCTGCAGGCTAAACAATTCAAGTTCCCTCAGCCACTCTTCACAGGACCTCCAAAAGTAAGAATGTCACCATATAATTACCTACCCTTACTGCATTTTCAGTTGAACCAAGTTATTTCAGCTGAACTATTTCCCAAATGACTCTGACTATAACTTTTAATTATTTATAATGCTAATCTTATTTACAGTTTTCAGAGGTAAAGCACAAGTAAGGAAGTTATTAAGTTTTGAACTGGCATCCCTCCTGCATCCTTTCTTAGCACAGAGGTGAGGCTGACAGGTTGGTAATTCTCAGGATCCTCCTTTCTAATATTTTTCAAAATGAGGGCAACATTTCCTTTTTTCCAGTCACCAGGGACTTCACCTGATTGCAAGGACTTCTCAAATATCATGGAGAGTGGCTTGACAACTGCATCAGCCAATTTCCTCAAAGCTCTGGGCACGCTCCTCAGGTCCACAGACTTCTAGAAGTTAATTTTCCTTGAATGGTAATGAACCTCATCTCCTAGTGAGAGTGAAGGACCTGGAGGGCAGATCTTATGAGGAGCAGCTGAGGGAACTGAGGCTGTTTAGCATGGAGAAAAGGAGGTGGAGACTTTATTGCTCTTTACAACTACCTTAAAGGAGGTTTCAGAGAGCAGGAGGTCGGTATCCTCTCCCAAGTCACTAGCAGTAGGACAAGAAGAAATGGCCTCTAGTTGTCTCAGAGGAGGTTTAGATTAGACATTAGGAAAATTTTCTTCCATGAAACAGTGGTCAGGTATTGGAACAGGCTGTAGAGTGAGGTGGTGGAGTTGCTGTCCATGGCGATAGTAAAGAAAACTGTAGGTTTGGCAGTACAAAACATTTTAGTGGGTATAGTGGCATTGTGTTGATGGTTGGACTTTATGATCTTGGATATCTCTTCCAACCTTAAATGACTTTATTTTTTTTCATTCAGAGTGATATGGAGGACTTTGTTCTTAGAGACGTAGACAAATCAGAAGTGAGTGAGTTCTTCATTGTGTATCTGAGAAAGAGCAGCCCATCCTGTTCCCACCATATAAGCAGACTTCTGCAGATAAAATGGCAGTATCTCAGGGTCTTCTTACCCTGTTCTCACTTCAGAACATTTATATCTGACAGGTGCAGGGCCTTTCCCCTATGTTCTTCTTCCTGCTCATTATGTTTCAACCTTTTCACTAGCTGCTAATCAAAATCTGACATACAGAATACACAGTCCTGTTTCCACTGCTTGTGTAGTTCCTTCTTGCCCTTTAGTTTGAACTGTAAGTTTCAACTCAGCCATGCCAGTCTCTTCCTTTTTTTGCCCAATTTCTTATGCCTGGTGATTAGGAGTTCTTGCATTCTATAGAAAGCATCCTTAAAGATCTGCCAGCTGTGTTCTGTGCCCTTGTCTCTTCTTCCTCCTTATTTGTTATGTAACATTAGTGACGCTGATGAAGTAGCTGAAAAGTAGACATTACACCCAAGGGTAAATACAATCAATATCCAAATTAATTCTAATGACTTTATGTCACAAATATAACAAAACACAGAGATGCTGTGATAAGGAATATTTCTTTGCTGAAAGATTAAAATCCTCTCCATATCTAAAACAGTGAGTGCCTTTTCACAGTTGCTTTCATAATTTATACAGATATAATTAGTTACAACTACTTTGCAAGTGTATTGGTACTGAAGATAAGACCAATCTCATTTCAGTCTTTTTTTCCAGTAACATCAAAGATCAGACAAAGAATTTGCCATTCAGGAGGAAAATCTAAACTTTCCTCTCTCCCAGTCCTAGCATCTTTCCAGTTT
The DNA here is from genome assembly GCA_013397515.1 of Upupa epops. Lineage (NCBI taxonomy): Eukaryota > Metazoa > Chordata > Aves > Bucerotiformes > Upupidae > Upupa > Upupa epops. The sequence goes on from VZRI01004368.1 coordinate 134,219, forward strand.
CTACCTCCCTCACCATGGAGCAAGGCCATTATTTCAGCAGCACAGCCTGCATCTATGCTACTTGTATCATTATCATCTTGGTGGTACTCACTACTGTCTCTTAATTTTTTCTTCCAGAGACAAGTAAGTAAAGGACAGAGAGATGTTGCTCTTTAGGGCCTTTTGCTCTGCAGCTGCTTTCAGGAGGTAGGCAAGAACGCCTCACTGCAGGCATGACCATCAGAGAGACTCCTACCCAAGTCAAACCTGGGATAATACCTTGGCAAATTGCTCCTTTCTCCTGTCCATCAGACTTAGTAGCATTCACCAAAAGCAACAGCATCACCTCGTCTCTCATGGGCTGGAGGCAAAACTTGAGGACCTACCTGTCCCAAACATCAGTGGCTTGTATCCTACAATATCAGCTATGATAGACTTGCAAAGATGACACTTGCAAGGAAGACTCAATACCTTTACCGACACCATACTGCTGTGACAGCAGTCTGACTCTGCCTAGAGGAGACACACACACAAATAAATACAATTTCATTCTTTGCTATGAGGAAAAGCATGACAAAAACTTCTCAGAAACATGGCAAGGAATAGTAAATATTTATACAATGTTTATGATTGATTTTCTTTTTTATTTCTGAAATCTATATATTGAAATATCTATCAATCCCTGTATGAAATATCTACAGGGATGTCATTTTCAGGCCTTTGATCACAAAATCCTTGCCAGATTCAATGCCAATTAGGCATTGGCTTTCCTAATGGCATCCCAGTGTAATAGGACAATATCTATACATTTCTTCCAGGATTTCTGTCTCTGCTTTCACTTCTATATGCCTCTGAGTCTTGCCTGGATTTCCTTGTTTATCCATGCAGGCCTCCTGGTCTCTGGCCGACTTCCTGCTCAACAGGATGGGCTGCTATTGAGCTTGGAGGAGGCGATCCTCTGATGTTAATCCCCTCTCTTGAACCCCTCTTTGCTTTAGGTCTTTATCACATGGAACTCTGTTAAGCAAATACAGAGCAGTTGAAATTCCCCTCTGAGGATCAGGACCTGTAAATGTGAAGCTCTTGTTGTTTGTAGAAGGCTTCATGCACACGACTGATGAACTAAGACTGTGAAATCAGGCTTGTTCCGCCTTAAGGACAGAGTCTACAGGGAGTCTTAATAGTTGCCTCTAACCAATGGGAAGGTGTAGAGGAGACATTAATAGACTGTTCCTGAGAGTGTACGATTAAGTGAGAGGCAGAAACCAACACAAGTAAAGACACAAGGAATTCCAATTATCTATAAGAAAAAGCTTTTTCACTGAGACTGTGCATTGCCCAGAGAAGATGTAAAACCTTCAGTTCTGGTGTTTTTCATGATCTATCTGAGTACGATGACCTAAGAGGATTTAGAAGGCATTTGACTAGGTGGTCCCTTCCAACATAAATTATTCTACAGCTTCTGTCTTGTTAATGTGAAGGGAAATGGAAACATTTCATAAGCCCTGGATGACTGTTTATAAATTACTGAGTAGTTCAAACTCATCCCAAGCAATTCAGTGAGTCTTGGACTCTGCTAAGCTGGAAGATTTAAACCAAGCAAGTGGAGCCCCATCATTACCTATTGACATGCCTTGTAATTCTTGCTAAGCATTTACAACAAACATGTACATGACTGTGAAGAAAAAACACATAGGGAAACATGAAAGGATGAAATAAGGATATCAAGCCACTTTATATGTAACATGTGGTCATGTTCTCCTCCGCTCAGGATGAAAATACTTTCTTGCCAATCATACGGCAAGCCTGATTAAAGCCATAACAGCAGTGTTTACAAGCATATGAGGGATAAATATTTGTTGTGTATAATGTAAATGTTGGAGATCAGTCCTGTGTAGGTGGTTATTAAATGTGCATGTTGCATTAAATCCTGTCAGACCATGTAAGAAGTTGAATCTTACTGTTAACAATGACTTATCCAAATGGTGAGTGAATCTGAAATCACCAGCTTCAGAAAAATTACAGACTAAAATATGAAGAAAGGTGGGTTTTGTGCTGAAAATTCAGTTTTAACATCTGAAAGGAAACCGTAATTTATTGTGTATTGACACACAAATTGCTTTTCACAAGATTTGACCTCCTGGAGTTGCACAAATGACCTATGTTGTGTATTATTACCAAAGCTTAATTTGCTATTTACTGTGATTTTAATATTTCAGCTTGCTTTTCTGTTGTACCTGACATGGCACTGTGAGCTGAATAAGTAGTATAGTGCTGTCTGTGTAACTAAAGAGGTGAAGACAGCCAAATTTACACTGCAGCTGCAGAAAAAGTTAAACAAGACTACTGACAAACAAGCAATACAAATATCTTGTTCATGAATTGCTTTACAGATTCACCCTCCCAAAAACATGCCTTAAGATATGTCTTCTGGGCTTTATGTAATTTGAGTTTTTAAAACCTAACTTGTGTAAGGATTTTTGTGGGACTTGAAAAATCACTAGATTTCTCAAAATCGCTATTAAAGAAAACCATTAGTGTTAGGGAATTTGATAGTTACCACCAGCGGATAAAGGAGACATAAGAGGATTTTATCTATAGATACCATTACGAATGATAAAGCTAGACAACTTAAGCAGCAAAGCTGACCAAATGCTGCTGTGCTTCAGTGGGGAATGAATGAAGCTATGAGATTTGTTCACCCAAATGAAGTAACTTGCTATACTTACAGGTGTTGGAAGGAAAAGACTCACAAGATAATGCCTATTTCCAATGAATGGAATCAGTCTGCAGTCTGACCATGAGTGTGGAGGGCATTAGAGCATTAGACAAAATCCTTGACCATTACTGTCCTACCTATACTTAACAGAGAATTAAAAAAGTTACTTGGAAGTTGCTTCCCATTTTCTTGCTTATTACTGTACCATTGGTAATAACATTACTAACATTAGCATTGTAAGGAAAATATATTCTTTCATATATAATTGTAGGTATTGTAGCTATAAATAGAATACTGTTACTCATTATATTGTCAGCATCTCTTTCAGATACGAAGTTCAACAGCTCAAGAGAGCAGCATACATTGACATTTTCAGTAAAACTGTCTCCTGAGAAATCTTTGTAAGAAGGGTTAAATAATGTCTTGTTTAATACCCACAAAACACTAACTATATTTTTAATGATCCCTGAAAAAGAGTGTCTATTTAATGACTTTTTACCTGACTCTGTAGTACAAGATAAAATATTAACCTTGTAATGTTACTGTCTGAACTTGTATGGTAACACACAGACTAGCCTTCTTGTTAGTTCAGCCATTGGGTCTTCAGTACCTTTTTGTTTTGTGAAGGAAAAATCTGCTGAGAAGCATAGAGGCAATCTTTCTCTGTGATACTACACCAGAGCCCTGTGCTTAGCATACAGAATTGATTAAATCAATGTGCACAATCCTAGAGTGCCTAGTAGGCCACATTGCATCCAGGACTAGAGCCACAAAAGACCCTTCCAGGGCCAGCAGAGAGATTCTTTATTCCAGAAATGCTGCTTTTGAATTTAGGAATTGAAACCAGACACCCCCCCCCCCCCCCCC
>VZRI01004368.1:138978-301034 GCA_013397515.1 Upupa epops
CCCAGGCTCCTCAGGAACGCGGGCGCTGGGTGAGGGTGGCTGGGGTGGTGCGTGGAGACCTGTTGCGCGGTGGGGAGGGAGACTCGGGAGAATCCCCGTTCCCATTCACGATCGGAACGGGTACCGGTTCCCACTCCGCTCCGCAACCCGCGCGGGTCCGAGTGTCAGCGGGGCTATCGCCCGCAGCGGCAGCGAGTCCCGGTGAGAAGCGCTGCCGGCGTGGCTACGAAGAAGCCACGGGAGTGTTGTACTCGCGTTTCGCAGCCGAGAGAAGTACTTGAAATCAGGGGTAGTCTGAAAACACGCGCTTGGGCAGCAGAGGTTTTCTGCTTGGGAAGGTGACTTCCTTCGTGCTATGCTTGCCTTAGTCTAGTGCAGTGAGATGTCGAGAATCTCTGAGGGCGGAACATCTGTGGTCGTGCCACAGCATAGGTCTCGTGTGAGGAAAATTAACATCTTGGCAAGGTACAAACACAAATTGAGAGCGCAAACTGAGTGGTAGGGTAGAAGTGAGTGACAAGTGAGTGCTTGATGGTCTTTTTTCTTTGGATGAGAGCCCTAGTGCTCGGGGCAGAACAAACTCATCCAGACAGATATTTTTTTGGTGAGCTACTCTCAGACCAAGTACAACAGCAGTTCTCTCCTGTGTTTAGAAACAATGTTGAGTGTTCTTAGTGAAAGCTAACCCTCTGGGGTGTGGAGCTGTATGTCCTATTCAACAGGTCAAAGTCACTGTTCCCAAAAGAAACTCAGATTTATAAGGTTTTGGGCTGTGAAGAAGATACCCACAGGTTGAAGGTCCACTGGGGAAAAAACATAAGGGTAAAGAGACCTACTGGTAAAAAGGATGCCATAGCAACAAGAAAGCGTCAGAAGTCGACAGTGTTCTCTATGGAGGGGGGAAACAAGAAGCATTGCATTTATCCGTACCATGGTATAGAAAACATACTATAACTTATGGTGGAATTTTTGTTCACAGAATGCATTTTCTCTTTACATTTAGTGCCTTGGATTGAAACCCTGGGTAAGGGTTCTATCACCAGAACTTGTCACAGAAATGAAGAGAAAAAGTGAAGTTAAGGATTGGGGGGGTTTTTGTCAGACTTGCAGGGTTTCTGTTGTTTTGAACAAAGCGATCATTGTGGCTTACAGCAGAGGTGAATTCTTACTCCACACACAACCCTGAATGAGATTCTGGTTGCAAGTGTTTGGCCAGAACTTGAAGTCTGTATTAATCGTTGACTAATATTTTCATTTCCAGAAATTTTCTGAATGAATGAGCAACCTCTTCCTGTTACCTTCTCTAAAACAGTACTAAAGTGGTGTATTTATACTACTGGATTGGTATTACACTTAAGCTACCAAATTGCAAAAATTTCTGGGCAAATGGGAATGGTTGATTCTGAATGAGTTTTCTTGTTTGTTTATTTGTATTTTTAATTTAAGTTTTTTCATGAAACAATTTTTTTTTTTAAATGGGTAGTGGTTATTTTGTATATTGTTTATTTGTGCACTTTTTATTTTTTAATGAGAGCATTGGATTTATGACATGATGTTTCACTAACAATAATTCACCTGGAGTAATTTTGCAAAGAAATGCTAGGACATACTTAAGACATTTTCTATTACTACCTTCCTTTTCCTTCTTGCTTGCTGGAGAGTAATGCCTGAAAAAAAGTGTAATGTATTAAAGTTTCTATCATTAGCATTATGACTTCCCCCCAGCCTTGGTTCCCTGATTGTGTTTTTTCCTTTAGTAACTTCTCTTTGTTTGCCACAGTTTACTTTTTCAAGATTATTTATCTGGGAATGACTTTTGGAGGTTAGTGCTGAATTAGGAATCTGGCACAAGTGGCACTGTGTATGTGTGTTTTTTTGCTCATGGTTCTTTCCTAATCTTGCCGTAATAAATTTTTTCTGGCATCTCAGATGATTTCTGCCCCTCTTTAATTAGGAAAGGCTAGTTTTGGACATGTGGTTAATTGTCTTCAAACTGGCCAGGATGTACAGGACTGCTTTCTTTCACCTCATAGGCAGGATAGTGTGACAGCCTTTTGTGATATGCCTTAGGGGAGAGACCACTGCTATGTGCAAACTGTTCTGAAGAGGTGAAGGTTAATATGAATTGTCCTTCAGCACTTCCCTGAAACTTTCTCTTTGATAGAGCGATTTCTGTGTTTTAACCTTTGTGAAAAACTTACTACTTTAAATTTCAGATTTATCAAAATAAAAGCGCAGAGGGTCCCTATGTGTGTGTGTTTGTTTTGCATAGAGGCTCTCATCTGTATGTCTTGGAAAACTGTTCAGGTAGTGTTACTGTTGTGCAAGGAAAGCATAATTCTGCATTTTGAAGAAGTAATTCCATGCTACCATAGAATGGTTTGGGTTGGGAGGGACCTTAAATATCATCTATATTCAATGGGCAGGAACACCTTCCACTGGGCCACACGGCTCAAAGCCCCATCCAACCTGGTCTTGAATACTTTCAAAGATAGGGCAACCACAACCTCTATGAACAACATGTTCCAGTGCCTCACTACCCTCACAGTGAAGAATTCCTTTCTTACATCTAATGTACCCTCTTGTCCTTTCACTGGAATCCCTTGTAAAAAGTCTCTCTCCATCTTTCTCATAGACCCCTTCAGGCACTTAAAAGCCACTATAAAGTCTCTCTGGAGCCTTCTCCAGGCTGAACAACCCCAGCTGTCCCAGCCTATTCTCACAGAAAGTGTGGTCTCCTCTGGCCTCCTCCAATGAGATCCATGTTTTTCTTATGCTAAGGGACCTACAGCTGAATGCAGTATTCCAAGTGGAGTCTCACAAGAGTAGATGGAAAGAATCACCTGCTGGCCACACTTGATTTGATGAGCCCAGGGTATGGTTTGCTTTCTGGATTGTGAGAACACTGTCAGCTTGTGTTAAGCTTCTCACCAACCAAAACCCCCAAGTTGTTCTTTGCAGGGATGTTCTCAATTACTTCTCTGCCAAGTTTGTATTTGTGTTTGGTATTAACCTGACCCATGTGCAGCACCTTGCACTTGGCCTTCTTTAACTTCATGAAGTTCAGATGTGTCAGTGTCCCTCTGGATAAGGAACAGTTTCAAAAGCTTTAGACCACTGCAGGTGTGTGATGCAAGTTGCTCTTCCCTTATCCATCAATGCTGTAACACAGCCCATATAAAGTCACCAATTTTCTTAGGTATTATTTCCTCCCTATAAAGCTTGCATTAGATTTTCTGTCAAATACAGACTTTTAGAATTAGTAACTGCACATTGTAGTTCATAATGAGAAAAGCTGTGTTGTTTTATTATGTCCTTCTTATTAGGTACTGTGAAGCAATATCTGATTTTTTTCAATCTTTCTTTTCTTTACCTGTGTATAGAAACCAATGCTTCTCATGTTTCAGACATACTCCATGATAAAGAAACTAATAATAATCCTAGAAGGTTGACTTTTATGTCTTTGCTAATTCCTGAAAAAGAAATCATAATATTCTTTCTTTAGTCAAATCACATTTTAAAATTTCATTTATCTCTATTTTTTGTAGTCCATAAATAATAGAGAAGCTTTTATTATTTATTGACAGAAGCCAAAGAAGGGAAGAGTTTCTGAGACCTAAATGTTTTCAAGACCTAACATTGGCTAGATCACATGTGTGGCTGCCTATAAACATTGTCTATCTGTAAAGCTGAATTTTTAATGTGCTAACTGTGGTTACATTTCAAGTAAAGAGGATATCTGTTGAGGGACTAAAATATGGCTATTGCTGTAGTGATTAAGTGTTTTCTGCTGCTTTCCTCTCTCTTTCCATCATCTCCTTGTGTAACTCTGACAGCGGACATCTGAGTGGAAACCCTCTGCTCGAGGTGATGGGAATTCCGCCATTTAAAACAACAGATCACTTTTTAGGTAGTTTTAAGCTTCTGTCCATAAAGAGGAATGCCTGGCTTCTTTATACCAAGATTTTGAATGTTAATTCTACTTATGATCTTGAATTATGTGAGGTTTTCAACCCATGTAGTGCACAGCATAATGATCTAATTTAGAAAAAAAGGACACAAATGGCTATTCTGCTGTACAGTTTCTGATTACAGCACATTTTCCCCTTTATTGTTCAAAGATTATAGGTTTTTCTTATTGCTTTTGAGCTGAATTTTCCCACAGGATGTTCACAGTAGCTAAGAAACAAAATGATAAGTGAGAAGTGTACAAACACATAAATAAAACTTTTTTATTTTGCTGTGGCATCAATGAGATTGCAGCTGTGAACCAGGTCATCGATCTTCTAACGGAGACTGAAAAACAGATGGAATGAGTACAAAAGTCTGGCAGGGAAATACTATCTACCTAATAGCAGATCTGAGCTATAGCTACATGTGCATGTGGCTGGGGAACAACATATGGGCAGCAGTTGTCACCCAGTGAGTGAAGAGCTGTATTTCAGAGTGACCTCTCATGGAGCAGGTTAGAAGGCCTTGAACACATCTTAGCTTGAGTTCCACGTCCACCAAGAAATTTGTCATTTTCTTTTCTCACTTACTGTTGCAAAAGCATATTTGCCAAGAGTCTGGTCAGCCTGGTGAGGAGATGGTTAGAACTAGGAGTGACATGGGTGAGGGATACAGCCCCAAATTAAATAAGAAAATGGTGGGGCAAGAGCAAAAAGCAGAAGTGCAGGATAAAGGGAACAAAGCAGATCTCAGTCATGTTTCAACAGGTTATCTGCACACAGAGGACTGAGCAAGAGGGAAGAGACCCAGCATGTGGTCATTGGGCAGCAGTATCACTGTGATGTCTGACATTGTGTGACAAGTCTTGTGGCTGGAGATGTGACTGACGGAGACAAGCCCTTCAGGAGAGAGAGGGAGGGAAAAGGAGGAAGCAGGGTGGTCTCAGTGTGAAGGAGCGGATCAGATATGTGGAGCTTAGATCTGAGTAAGAATTTGTGGTTCAGGATAAGAGATTGCAAAGTGTGACACTGTGATGGGATGTGTTATGGACCGTTGACCCACTTAAGGAAACAGATGGAGCTCTCTCTGAAAAACCTGAATAAGGCTTTGTGTCACAGGTCCTCATCCTCATTGGGACTTTTAATATCTCAGAATGTCAGCCATTCAGGAGATTGCTGGAGAATGTCAAAGATAATTTCTTACTTTTCAAATGGTTCTCCAGTCCTTGTGCACTACTCTTTGCAGACCCTGTTCACAGAAAGTCTGACCAATTTTGCTCGTTCAAGCTACTATGTGATTTTTCTTTCAAGGAAACAACTCCATTAATCTTTTCTGCTGGCAGACAGAAACCATATTCTCAGGACAACTTCTTAACTGCACTCTAAGATGAAAGAAAGGTGGTACAGGTAGTGTAATTGCTGAAGACTAGTAGGAGCTGCCTCCTGGCTTGTGCCTGTCTTGTCTCTTAAATTGGTCAAGTTTGTCTTGTGGCTGAGGAGTTTGTACAGCATAACACTGTCTGAAGGCTAGGCCCTATGTGTAGTGCAGCACAATCACACAGACACAGATCATTATGTGTTGGAAGGGACCTCCAGAGGTCCAACTCCCTGCTTGAGCAGCATGGACATGGATGTACACAAGTTAACTTGTTTGTGGATCACTGACTCAATTATGCAAAATGGTCTCCATGTCTGCATCATTACAGATGGGAAGGTAATATGGTGAGAGCAGACATGGATAAGGCAGGTCTTCACTGCTTTCTTTGTTGTTACCATCAAGGTCTTGCAGGTTTCGGTGTTTAGTGAGGAGGTGCAAGGAGGAGAGTACCTAGCAGCTGGTCGTGAGTCAAGACAGGATAGACATTCAGGAGCACTCACCTCACATACTTCCCTGGGACCTGACAGGGTCCAGGGTGCTGGGAGAGGTAGGTGATGGCCTTGTGCAGCTGGTCCCCATCAGCTCTCAAAGGTCTGTTGTGAGGGTCCTTACAAATGTAGGAAGGCCAGTGTCATACTTAACCTCCAGGCAGTAATGAGGGCCAGTGGTGTCTGGGGTAGTGGAAGCAGGACATGAGCCAGGGGAGGGTGGCTTGTTTGTGAGACCCTCCAGTCTGTGTCCCAAACAAAGGAACCCTACTGATAAACTGTTGGAGGTTGAAGGCCATGGAGACAGTGGGGCTGGAGTGCCTGCCCTGTGAGCAAAGCCTGCAGGATCAGGGCTGGTTCAGATGGGAGGAGATGGAATACAGGATACACAGGTGCATGTGTCTTCATGGTGGTGCTTGAAGACACACGAGACGGCAGCAGTGCTGAAGCATAGTAGGCTGGGTCTGGGTGTAAGGACAAGCATTTTCCCCAGGAGGACAGCTCAGCAATGGAGCTGGGGCCTGGGGAGGGTGTGCTGTCTCCAACCTTGGAGATTTCATTACCCGAGTGGATGCTAGGGCTGGTCTCTCAGTGCTACCTGAGTTAGGCTGAGATTGTGTAAGTCAACATTAAAAAGTCCTTTGAGAATTTACAAGATGCACAGTAGCACATCTATTAACTCTTGTCTATAGCTTCTTCAGCATACGCACAGTGGTAACCGACATTGAAAACACACTTCTTAACAAAACAAAACCCCATAGTTCTAGCCTAGGGCAAACCTTTTCTGTTAATTTTGTTGTCCAACAAGCATAGCAATAAAAGATCCAATTAAAATGGAAACTAGAAACCGCTGTCAGGGTGTGACTGAGAGATGAGCAGATGGAGCCTACAAAGAGGTGCTTGTACAAGCTGCAGGTCAGATGCTGTGCTGCTGTACAGCTCACATCATTAGATGAGTTCTAATGAAATTTACCTCTGATCTGGTTTTCTGATTTTACCATCTTTGAAGAAAATATTTGTTCTTATCATAAAGTTTTAGAAGTTACTGCTATCAGAAGAGCACAAAACTAATGCTCTCACATGTACTTTGTCATGTATGACGAAGCAGATACGTTGTCTACCTTCTATATAGGTAACTTTTTTCCCCTTTCTCTTGGCAATTATTAAATGTTTTTTTAAAAAAGATATAGGATGTGGTAGAATGTTCATGGCTTCAGATTTGCATCATGATTCTATCAGAAGTGTCCCAAGGGAAATGTTTTTATGTGTCTGCAACCATTCTTCTGAGGTAGTTTTTTGTTCTGTCAGCTGAGTTTTGTCTGATGGTGGAAAAATATTCATAAACTTCTATTATTAGTATGAGGTGACTAGAATTGCTAAGTTTTGCACTGAATGGAAACTTTCACATTTTGGATTTAAATAACACTATAAAATACTTACATTAGGTAACTCTCAGAAGGCCCTTCCATGCAAACATTTTCTGTGACTGTAGCTTTTGAGAGTAGTGCTCTGTGCATGGTAGAGCAGAGTATAGTGTAACCACCTGCAATCACAAGTCACTACAAAGCTAGAATGTGATTTTTAGCACAGACTATGAGAAAAACAGGTGAAGAAAAGCCCTACAAACCCAAATGAAGAGAGGAAACAAGTGATAAAATATAGAATATTTTAACTCTCACAATGTTTATCTTGCCTGAAAAGGCATCAGGGCTTGTTGTATTGAAGGCATTATATCTAAGAAAATACAAAGGACCACAGTTACCTCACACTTTTTTCTTTCTTTCTTGTGTAAGTATCAAATTATTAATGTGCAGTCTATTCTATACCTGAAATCAAAGCCTATGCATTTGAAAAGGAGGTGGAATTTTAGTGATTAGAATGAGATTGTCACTCATCCATGCATAGAATTTAAAAATTTTCAATAGTTGGGAATTCCTGGCAATCTCATTTACTACTTTGGGGCCTGATAATTTTCAACTGGTGGCTGGTCTTCCTTTTTAATAAAACATTGATTTCAAGCTGAATACACAGGCCTTTTAAAAATCATGAGTGCTTCCAATTGTATGTTTTTAACAGACTGGTAGCCTGTGATATGGTGATATAAAACCACTGTTGTCCCTGAACACACAGGAAAAAACCCAAAACTCGCACTTGAAGGTTTCTTTTCCTATAAATCCTTTACTGTTTATCTGTTATTGTATACACATGCTCAGGTCCTTCTCGGAAATACTGAATTTCATTAAAAAGAAAAAACAGTTTGAAATTACAAAACTTTAAAATTAAACGTAGAAGTAAGTAAAATGGAAACCAAGTGGTATGGGGAGATGAAAAAAAATCACACAATTATAGAATAGCTTAAGTTAGAAGAGACCTCAGAGGTCATCCAGTTACAATCCCACTGCCATAGGCAGGGACACCTCTTACTTGACCAGGTTGGAAAGAGCCCATCCAACCTGGCCTTGAACATTTCCAGGAAGGAAGCATCCAAAATCCCCTCAGGCAACCTGATCCAGTGCCTCACCACTCTCATAGTGAGGAATTTTTTACATCTAACCTAAATCTATCCTCTTAGAGCTTGAAACAATTCCTCCTTGTCTTGCCACTAGAGTCTCTCATAAAAAGTCCTTCTTCACCTTTTCTGTATAGGCCCCCTTCAGGTACTGGAAGGCTGCTACAAGGTCCCCTCCAGAGCCTTTTCTTCTCGAGGCTGCACAGCCCCAATTCCCTCTTCTTGTGTTTGGAGCTCCAGAACTGGACATAGGACTCCAGGTGAGGTCTCACAAGAGAAAAGGAGAGGGAGAATATCACATTTCTTGACCTGTTGATCACATTTATTTTGATACAGCCCAGGATACAGTTGGCCTTTTGGATTGCACTTATGCCTTGAGGGCTCGTGTCAAGCTTTTTATCATCCTGCGCTCTCAAGTACTCAGGACTAGTCTCAATACATTCACAAAACAGGATATATTTGTGTTTGGGATTATCCTAGCTCACATGTAGGACCTTGCACTTGTTGTACCTCATGCAGTTTGCATGAACCCAGTTCTCAAGCCTGGGAAGGGCCCTCTGGATGGCCTCCCTTCATTCCAGTGCTTTCAACTACACCACACAGCTTGGAGTCCTTAGCAGACTTGCTGAGCGTGCTCTTAATGCCATTATTCATGTTACCAATGTTAAACAGTGCTGGATGCAAAACAGACCCCTGAGGGACAGCACTGGTAACTGATTTTGCCTTGGATATCAAGCAACATCCTGTTATAAACTATTTGCCATATTTGTTGCCGACAGCAACTGTTTAGATATGTACCACCTAATAATTCTCCTGAAGCAGCATTTCAAGAATCCTGTCACATTTAAAAAAGAAAATGTAAAAAAATAAACCTTATTCTTCCCTGTACAAGTGGGTCATTGCAGCCCCCTGTTGCAATTTTTTGAAGTTTGCCAGGGGTCTCAGAGGCAATGTCTTGTTATTAAACCATGTGAATCACAGTGACTGCAGAGGTATTACCATGTCTAAATAAACAAGCAGTTTAAAAGTTTCTGCAGTTTATTGCCAGATTTTATGTGTTTAATGTCTGAAAATAAATTGTAATGAAAAAATTACCTGATGCTAATCTGCTGATTTATCATTATAGCTACTTATTCTGTCTGTATTTTTCATTATTTCTTCTGAATGGTAATAACATAACATTTACTGTATTTTTCCAGTGTTTTACTCATATATTTCATTATTTTGTTATGAACACACATCAGATAATTCTTATTTGCTGGGCTGTGCTGGTTTGTAGCACCAGCTCAGGAAAAGTCAGATTTTAGGAAGATAGGTGTAGCTTCAATGATGTCAGAGTATTTATGCTTAATCCTATTACTCATTGAAAAATCAAGACTAAATAAACAGAGAAAATTCTGTGTATATATTTGTATGTGTATTTGTATTTCTTAAATTTCTGGAAAATTATTTGCAAATGTAAAATCAAAGAAGACAGAGGAACTTCCTAGGAGTAGAAGACAATTTAGCTTTACAGATAACAACCTGTTTCAAGTTGCTTATGAGATTAATGTTGAAATATTGTTGTATATATAGGAGTACTAGCAGTGAACTAAGAGTAGAATTGCATAAGCTTCTTTGTAGTTGCCTATCTGCATGCTTAAAACCAATTAAAGACCCAGTTTGCATTTACTCTTGTCCACTCTTTGAAAATTTTAGATTTATGCTCTTTTGGAGGGCAAGGGGAGTTGCTTTCAAAACTATTTAAACTAAAGACACAACCCAGATCATCTTCATGAACAAACAGAGGTGATGTCACGGATTCGCACTAGGCAAGTGTTTTGCTTAACTGTACAGAAAATAATCTCTTGCCCTTCTAGATCCCAGAAGAAAGAGAATAAACACAATTGCAGGAACTGGAACTACGAGTATTAAGACTTTATTGAGAAATAAGGAAATAGAGAAAGAAGAGGAAAGGGAAAGAAAGAGAAAAAGGAAAGAAGAAAAAACCCAACCTTCTATCTGTTCGGTTCAAAATAAATAAAAAACCTAATCTCGCCAAGCCAAGGCACTGTTGCCGGAGAGAGAGAAAAGAGCTGGAATGTTTGCTCAATGCAGCAAAACAGTTCCCATGAAGAGAAGAAAGAGATTCAAAACAATAGTGTGTTACAGGGAGAAGAGGCGGGAGTGTGTGGGGGGTCAGGGCTAAGAGAAAAGAGAAGGAAACTGTAGCAGAGCTGCTCCAATCACAGTCCAACTCAAATCCCTGCAGAAACAGAGAGATAAAATCTCATAAAGGGAACGAAATGGTGAGATCATCCCCTCAAACTCCCCAGAAAAGCCCTTGCTGCTCTGTTCTCTGAGGTCCATTTGGATAATGTAACCCTATCCCTTCAGCTGCTGCTATGCTCCCCACCTCTGAGCTTCGCTTTCCTGCCGCCTGAAGGAATTTCAGTGGCTAAGGGAGGTGTGACTCCTTGTATGCTGCAAGACAATTTGATGCAGGAATACTACATACAAATAGGGTTTCACCAAACCCATACACAGGACTGTAATAATTCTGTCAATGTCACAGTCTAATATGTCTGTTCTCATTAGTATTCCTTTTCAGTCCAGAGTGTGCCCCTGCAGGACGTCCTGGCACAGGGCTCTTACCTTCACATTGAGCTGTCATTCTTTTTAGTGAATAAGGTCATTTGGGAAGGTGAAGATTGGTCATTGAACCCACTCTGATGCATTTTTTAATGGTCTAATTGGTGTACTGAAGGTGCTAATGTGATCTTCCTGTATTTTAAGAGTAGAACCAAGAATAATATAGCCTGGGATGCTATAATTACTTTCTTGTGTAAAAATGAAAACAGTTTCACTATTTGCTGTAATTTTTAAAATTTTCATTTTTGAGACAGTTATTATGGTGAACCTAAATGTGCAATAACTCACTAAATTTTCTCTGGTTTTCAATGTAAGCTGATCTTTGTTGTAAAAAGATTTCCAGGCACCAGATGTTCTTCATAGTCACTAGAGCTTTAGGGAACTGCATTAACATTCTCTCAAAGAAGTGGATTAAAAAAAAAAGGCAATGAAACACAAAAGTATATGTGGCCACTGTATATGACTGGATGACCAAGAATTTCCAAAGGGGAATATTTGGGTCTCAAAGAGTTGTCATAGAAAATTAACAAGCCTGTAATAATATCAGAAGTTATGAAATATGGGAACAAATGGAAAGCTACTGAAACAAGAAGGCAGGCAAGAAAGAAGAATTTATTCACTTAGTAAAAGTAGATAACAGTGAGGCCCACCTCACAGGGATAAGCATATTAGTTCTTTCATTCAGTTATCAAAATTGTGACAAGTCTCGATTTGTCTCAATATAACTCTTCTGGATATTATGACCTGTTCATTTTAGATGTGAATTTTGGTCTGAAGAAAGTCATTCCCTAATGCTTAGGTATTTGACTTACTTTAAAAGCTAAGATTAAAAGACATCAGTCAATTATTTACATTGACAGTGGAAAAACACAGATACGATAGTAATATGTAATTGGAATTCAAGCTTTTGGCCTGTATGGACCAGACTGCAAAGGCTCAAATTAATTCCTGACACAATGTCCTTGAATTTGGTGGAATGTGCCCTATTGTAGAGCATATAAAGCCTTTAAATATCAGAATGTAAAAATTTAGGGACAATAGAAAGCTTTTAAAATGTTACAGTCTTAAAATTAATTTATACATGCCACTAACAGGGCAACTCCCTTAGTGATTGATGCTTGTTATCTGTCAGAAGATTTGACAACCTTATTAAATTCACTAGTGGTTATTTCTCTGAGGTACTGAGAGGACCTCAGAGATGGCCTATTTCACACTATTGCATCAATTGAGTTGTGATGCAAGTAAGAGCAGTAATGATTTGTCCCTGTATCAGTGCTGGGGTGTGACTTTATATATGCCAGTTCACACTCACATGTCAGTAAAGAAACACAGTTAATATTTTGGTTCATCATGTGTTTCATTGTTATAAACAAGATGCTTCCAGCCTACAGTGGTGCTGGTTTAGGTTTATTTTAGTGTAGACCCAAGTTCATCATGGCAGTCCAAATAAAGGATGGCTGTGAGACATAAATTAAGAGTTAGCTACTGTTTGCATCTCTGTAATCTACTGACTGCTGCATTTCAGCCTGGTTGTGGCATCTTAGCTGGGAAAGCTATGACAAAGTGGCAACTATACAGAGTGTTAAAGCAGAGGTTTGCCTTAGCTGTTTCTTCTGTTTTGTAAGAGGGGGAAAGGGTGACAACCAACATCCCCACTGCTGCATACTGCTGAAGGGGTTTCTTATCTGAAGAGAAGCTTAGAACCCTTTAAAGTTCCCTGTGTGCTGTAACAGAGTTTGGTTTAAGATAAAATGTGGTTCACCCAGATCTGTAGATTGATTGATCTTTGCACTCATCAAAGTATGTGCTTCTCTTTGCCCATCTTAAGCGTAACTTTGTCCCACTATCCCCATTTCTTCAGCTGTGGAACTGTCTGAATATCTGTCAGTCCAGTCTTCATTTTGGGGAGTTAACTGAATTTGAAGATGTCAGATTTTTCTTAGAAGTCAGGGATTTATCTGTTTGTGTCTTCCCAGAACTGTTCTTTTTGTACATGGTAACAGTCCTCTGTTTCCCTCAGACGCTTTAAGGAACACTGTGACTATCATCTCTGTAGTATTTTTCCCTTCCCACTCCAATTTATATATATATGTGTGTGTGTGTGTCTGTATATATATACATATATATGCATATAAAGTCTTTTTGAAAGTTGAGTCATAACTGTGTGTTTATATTGCACTATTTTTGGTGAATTAGCAAAAGTACTATTATACTGAAAAGCACTGAAGGCTCATCTCACTTTTTCATTGGGTTTTTATCTATAGATAAGTACAGGATGCTTGAAGCAGTGACTCAGCACCATAGTTGATTGCATGTCTCCTACCCACTATTTTTCTCTTGGTTCCCTCAGCATTTTGGCCTTTGTTTCATCTTCCTAGAAACAGCAGTGCAACTAATAACGTGATTACTGTTACTTGGCTCTTTATGAGTCAGTTGAGTTGGAGCGTGGGATGGAGCTTAGAGTTGTCTAAGACTCAGCCTGCTGGAATTGAAAGGGCTACTGAGAATATCTGTAAGTCCTCTAGATGGTCAAGGGTTTTACGGTGTAAACCAAGTCAGACTAGAGGCAAGGCCTAACAAAGGTGTGTGTCCAAAGATGTGTGACTGTTTTGATTTTCTTTCTTTTTTCTTTCTTTTCCAGTGGCTCACTTGACATTATAACAGCATAGTGAAGTGATTCTGGTAGCTGGACAGAGACTGAGATAATCTCTGATAGAATAACTCTTATAGCTCGTTTTATTCAATGTGAAGATTTTGAGGGTAATATTTAGACTAATACTGAAAATATCAGATGTTTTTCTTTTGCATAAAGGTTAAATTATTTTTTAATTTCTTGGAGGCAGTCTCTTCAAAAATAAATAAATAATGCAGCCCTGTAAGAGATCCTGTTAAATATAATGCCATCATAGGCTGTTGGGAAGATCACAGCTTATTGTTAGTGGCTGGGGGCTGTGTTCCACTTACAGCTGCATATCTTATTGACAAATGGGTTCTAGTGGGAGGAATGTTTCAAGTCAAATTAGGAAAACTGAGGTTATTTCACTTTTATGGTAATCGTACTAGATGAGATCTAGTACATTGGGAATAAATGAGATCTTTCAGTAATTGTGTTAAAATCCATAAGTGTTGTCATAATTCAATTCATTAATGGCAGAACTTTGACTGTTGTAATTGCTAGGCCTCTGGAACTTAATATTTCACTTAACTAGATACTGTTAACTCATGCTGTCAGATAGGGAAGGAGGTGTTAAGTCTCAAATTTTATTAAACAAATCAGCTTTTAAAAGTTGATTCTGCTTGAATCAGCTGTTGTACTGCTGGTGTAATAGGTGTGTGTTTGTGCACGGAATAGTGGTGTTAAGGGGTGGCAATAAATACACAGCTGATTCAATGCATAATAACATGGGTATGGAAAATGTAGCTAATATGTACTTGAGCGTTTTAAGCAAGTCCTCAACTTGACTTCACCTGCTGTTGGTCAATGGTCTTTGTTGATTTTTCTGTAATTTTCTCTAGTTCCAAATATGGTGCTGAGCATTCAGAAATACAGGTATAACTGGTGTACGTGTGCAAATGAGGAAGGTAACACATAACTTGGTAGGTCTGATATATCTGGAAAACATTTTTGCAAAGCTGGCTTGCTGAACTTGTGACACCTTTAATATCTCATGCACTTGGGCTGCTTGCACATAGGTGGTGCATTAACTTTTTCTTCTAGAAAAACTCAATCCATGGCATGATTTTATCACAAAAGCTGTAGGTGAATTAATAAATTTATTAATGAACTAATCTTCTTGGATGATTCTTGGACATTTCTAGATAGAAGAATTTGTCCTAAACAAATTCCTTCTAATAGTCCTCCATACTACTGTTTTAAACCAGACTATTCTATGAAGATCCAGCATTAGCAAATCCTTACTACATTAAGAGAAGAAATATATTCTTTATAGATATTCCAGAGTTAATTGTCAATATGGATGAAAACCCTTTTCCTCATTTAAATAAAAGAAACTTTAAAGAATTAATTTTGAGAGAAGCTTATTTTCTATAAATACAATTAGTTTTTTAAAATCCATACTAAATAATTGTGTAAAATCTCTGCATGTTATAAAATACCAGTATTGCACAGTCAACTCACTCTGAGACATAATGGTTATAGTCATAATTTCAAATATTTTGAAGGTCAAGACAAGCATTACTCACTGTTTCCAAGTGTATTTAGAAATGTTGTTGTGATGGTGACCATTTGGTTTTTCTTTGTCTACTTCAGCGGAGTACTGGGAATCACAGAATCATTAGGGATCGGAAGGGACCTCGAGAGGTTGGAAATTTTGTCCCAGTCATTTGCCTTGTTTCAGTCCAACACATGTCAGAATTAAATTGCTAAATTGTTATCCTTACAGAGGTAAGATGAAATTGGGAAAGAGAATAATTTGTAGTATCATTTAAAACATAAAAATCCAAAGAGTATTTTTGTGGAGTTCTTAATTCATCAGTACATTAGAGAGTATAGCTGTTACAGGACTTACTTTAAAAATGCTTAAACTAAAAAAAATCACTCTTAGCATATACTTATTATTTCACTTGTAGGCTTAGAAATACTTACTGTAGAATTCTTTATTGCATTTGTACCCCGTCGACAAATCAGCAACAGAAGGAAGAAATGCCCAGTAAGTCTGTTCTCAATGTGTAGTTGGCACTGCCCTTTAGAAAAGACACTGTACCTTTTGGGAGAGAAAAAAAACATAAAAAATTAATCTTTTTGAAGGGCATGTCTCATCATCATTCTTTTTTTCTCCAAAAAAGAAGGTCTGAAATTTTTGTTTAACATAGTCATCCACTTGCCAGACTTATTGTGGGATGTGTCTGGAGAACACAAGTGATAAAATATTGAGAACTTTAATTACTGTTGTGGAGAAACACACAGTTCAGAGAAATATAAATGTGTGCATGCAACAATCTACCTATTGCAGTTAAGACAGGTTTTATAAGAAAAAGGGGCTCAAAGCACTAAGTTAAATATTTAGACTCTTTAAGTGTTCTTTATTTTAGAATTAATCTCACTTAAGTGTGTGCAGAGCAAAAGTGTAAATCTGACTTTTCAGAATCATATAGAATTTTCCACTCAAATGTAATTCTGTTTGACAGCATCACACAAAGTGATTAATAAGTGTAGACTTGCAAGGTTAGATTATAGCCTATAGTAAAATATTTTGTGTCAACCTTCTTGGAGAATACTTACTGCCTTGCAAATGAGTCTTTAGATCCTTGTAAAGCGAGCAGAAGCTAAAGATCATCAGTTTAAGCCACCTTGGGGGACAAGTACTTTTAGTTTTTTAAGTTCCAAGGGTTTCTGTGTGGAGAATATAATTTGAAACATTATGTCAGCTCTGCAAGTGCTAGAGCTTCACTGTTTTTTCTGCTAGGGTGGAGGTTGTTTTCTGAGGCAGTCATTGTGTGGCTACTGCAAGTCTTGCTTTAACCTGAGTAGCATGGGTTATTTTTTGTATGCTGTCATCTCTACAAGGTCTTCCTGACCTGACACTTGAAGAATTCCGATTCCTCCTTATTCTCAGTGTGACACTGTCAGTGAGTCAGGTTGCTGTTTCTTAACCAGAGTGATGCATGGAAGTGAAGAATAAGATTGGTACTTTGGTGACAAGGCAATCAATAATACGACCTTAACACTCAGAACACAGTAATCCAAACATTTCTTGCTATTTCTGGATTTGGTTTTGCTTTATCTTTTAATACATTTATGCTATGTGACTCTGTGGTCTCCACTGTACAAAATGTACCTTTGTCTATACACTTATCCTGGCATCAAGTTAGGCTCATTTATTCTTAAATCCCTGGTGCCGATATCCCAAGAGGCTGAGGGGTCGTGCACACAGGTGTGAGAGAAGTCCTGATGAGTCTTCTTGTTTGGTCCATCTGACATGCTTTGTTTATGCCAAATTTCTTCACATGTTTAGTTCTAAGTGAACTGGAAACAACTAGCTGTTTCGTCTTTACAACAGTATAAAAAAGAGTTGTTTGACTTTATTTTGTTTTGTTGGGTTTTGTTGGGGAGGAGGGTTTGATAAAACAAATGTGTGTACTATATACTACTACCTAACAACACTACTGGTAAAGTTTAGTCCTGCACTCAAATGGTTAAAAATGTAATTTTGCATTAAATAAAAAGACAGAGGAAAACAAAACAAGAATTAGGTATGGCATTTATATTCTCCAAGCAGCCTTTTGATTGCCACTTGCATTGAACTGTCTACAGTCTCCCACACA
This sequence comes from Upupa epops, assembly GCA_013397515.1. Lineage (NCBI taxonomy): Eukaryota > Metazoa > Chordata > Aves > Bucerotiformes > Upupidae > Upupa > Upupa epops. The sequence continues at coordinate 156,220 of VZRI01004368.1, forward strand.
TGTGTATCTTTTATCTCAAGTCTTCTGTTTCCACTGAAACAAGTTATAATTAAAAAATAGTCTTGAAACCTGACACATATTTGGCTTGAATAAACAGTGCCATTACATAAAATGCCAGACCTTCTTGTAAAGGCAGATACTGTCATTTCTCATACAAGTTTGACAATTTAGTTGAATCTTTATACTGAAACAACGGTGATAAGCACTGAATGTCTTGACAAATAAATTCTTCTAGCAAAGGATGGCTCCCATCCTGTCTCCTGGGGAGATCTTGCTTCCCGTTCACCTTTCTGTATATGTGAGGGCTCCTGGAAAGATACCAGTGTCATGGTGGTCAGAGAGACAGATGTTTGTAATGTGGGAAGATGAAAGAGCTTAAATTGGAAGAGCTGTACTCACATGGCAGAGGAGATCTGTGAGCACAGTGTAAGCAAAGGACTGTTGAAAGAGGATTATGACAGTATATTAATAACATCAAATGCAAGTAGGTGGCCAAAGCCTTGATATGTCAATCTGCAACAAGGACACAGCTTGAAGTGAATCGTGTGATGCAATTTAGATGCTGCAGAGGGCTCTGTATGATACTTTTGAGGGACCACTGTATATTCCTAAAGCCATTTCCATGGACCTGTCACTCACACCTGGCAATAATTTTTTTTGAAGTTTTGGTGCCAGCCAGGGACCCTAGATTTACCAGATGTGTGTGATTTGGTTTTTTTGCTCATGTGTTCTCATAAGAAGGTTGAGCACATCAGAACTGTGTAGCCAGATGCAATCTGTTGTGGTGATAGTGCCTCTTCTTTGCCAAAAAGTTGTAACTGCCTGAAGGTGTCTTATTTGCTATTCTAATAGAATCATAGAATGCATTAGGCTGGAAGGGCCTCTTAAAATCATCCCCCTGTAGTGAGCAGGGACATATTTAACTAGACTGGGTTATCCAACCTGTCTTTGAATATGTCCAGGGATATGGCCTCTACCACCTCTATGGGCAACCTGAGTGTGTATTTTACCGCTCTCACTGAAAAAAATACCTTCTTTAAATCCAGCCTAAATCTATTCTCTTTCAACTTAAAATTGTTACCCCTTGTCTTGTCGCAACAGGCTTATTATGTTTTGCCCTCACTAAAACTCTCTGGTAATGCCAGAGGGGTGAAAGCAAAGGAACCATATAACAGCAGTGAAGGAACCAATTCATCTCCTTCTGTTGGCTGGGCAGGACATTGCACACACCTGCATAGCTCCTGTGACTGATCGTGGGACCTTCCATTTCGGGAGGCTGCCTATCTGGGAGCATGCTGAAGTTAGATAAAACTTTTTTCCCAAGTTCTGTTCCTTGAATGTGAAATAATCTGAATCTTTGCTTCCTCATGATCACCAGACATAGTGTTAATGAGCACAGAAAAAAAACTACAGTTTGTAAGATTGCATTATTTTCTCTGTTCCTTGCAAATGTTTGTCCTTATGCTGTTCATCATTAGGACTTAAGTTCTCTTTTCTAACCAACAGTACAGTAATAATTTTGAAGACCAGGTAGAAACACTTTTACAAAACCTCTACATGAAGATGGTTTTAACTGAAGAGGCTTTAACAGAAAAGCTGGCTGTTAGAGTTTATGCTGTCTGGGCATCTTTCACATTGCATTGTTACTGCCATACCATTTGTGGAAGACTGTCTCAAAAAGTATCCAAGCCAAACTATATCTTTCTCCCTCTTACATCTTATTTTCGTCCCTAGCACTTTGCTTCTCTGAAGGGCATTTTATTAATTTAACAACAGAATAAATAGAATTGAATGATGTAATGGATGGAAGGAGCAAAGAGTTGAAATAGTACAAATTATTGCATGGAAGTGTAAAGCAATTGAGAAATGTTCAAGATTCTTCTTTCAGTAACTTCTGTATCTACTAAAGGCCTGCTTACTATAGAGGAGTTACTAACATTTTTTATGACTATTTTAATTACCATATGTGCGCATTGCGTTTTGTTATATGCATCAGGCTATTGTATAATTTTAATTCTCAGGACACTCAAAATGTTTCCTAAGCTTCCTCTCTGTATTTACTTACAGTCATAAAATCTAGTCAACTGAAAGATTCATGTGTATTTTTTCATTCTTAGCTTCAACATTTGTGATGAAAAGTAATTCTGTGGCACATTCCTTTTCTCACAAGTATTTAGAAGCAGAGTTGCTAAACTGTTTATAAACATAAATACAGTAGCACTGTTCTAGTCAGAAGGTTGTTGTTGAGGAACAGTTGCAAGTAAAAAGTTAATCAGTGCATTATGTACTTTGATTTAACCATCTATATTACCTTGGCTTTACAAATAATAGTTATCTAGTGTTACAGCCAATTCTGCCAAGCTCAGTTGCCAAGGTGCAAAATATAAAGTAATTAGATAACAGGAAGACAAAATAGTCCTCTGGAAAAGGAATGAAGAGCAAAGATTGGGAAAACAATCTCAATCTTGTCACTAAATAAAGTTGATGTTCCAGCATCGGAAAATACCAAAGGCAATTCAAAATATATTGTTTTTTTAAAAATATTACTCATGCTACATAAGCGTCTGAAAATAACCTCTAGAAATTGCTTGCACATTTACAGAAAAACACCCCCACAAACAAAGCCATCAAAACCAAACAAAACAGAACTGAAAGTTAAGGCTGTAGCATAGAAAGAAATACAGACTGGGTCACCTTGTGTGGGCAGCTTTTCCAAGCAGCAAAGTGCTGTTATTATAACGTTACGGTAATACTGTGAAAAATAGGAGGAAGGAGGTGGGGTTTTGTCTCACCTATAATTATTAAATACCAACTTTTGCTTTCTGGAATATGAGACTGTGTATTATTTATGTAACAGAGTGGGCCGAATTTCAGAAGATTATTTAAAATGCTGGCACCCTTCCAGGAAAAGAGAATCCTGACATGGAACAGATGCCTTGATTAATTTTTTCCTACAAAACTGTACACTTAATTACTTCATTGTTTGAAGTTGTTTTAAAACCTTCTACAGTTTGACAATACTGATGGTTTGGCAGACAAGTTAAAGGTCTGTGGCTTTGTTTTTTTGCAGGCCATAATCTTTCTGTCTATATGTGATATCAGCGATGCACGAGCACATCCACTCACTCTGAAAAAATATGTTAGCAGTATATGATATGAGTTACTTAACCATATCAAACCAAAAACAAGAGGCTCGGTTTTGAATATTTTCTGCATTAGGCATTCTTCCTTATGATTTCTTCAATCTGGAATGGCATCTGCAGAAGTCCTCAGGACCATTGGGCCTCCACTCAGCACATGGCAGGAGGGAAGTGACTGCATGATTTTCAGCACTGTAGTTCACAATCACAGATGTGTTTAGACAATCCTGTCTGTCATTTGTACTGCATGTGAACAGATTAGGCCCCAGAAAATGTTTCTGCACTTCAGTCTGCAAGCTGGCAATTCAGGAAATAAACACTTTTTCGTAAATCAATGTGTTGTTTCCCCCACGAAGAACTTGGTTGGAGGGTTACACTGAAATGTGCATTCATGACGTGTGCTTGAATATAGACTTCCTCTGCTGACAGCAACTCAGGAATCTCTCAAGGTATTAAGGCCCCTTTGTGCATTTTTTATGAACTCGTTCAACTCATGACATAATGAAGTTCTGCTGCTATCCTTTTCTGCCGTGTCATGTCTTCAACCCCGAGACTTACAATGAAGGCAGAGAAGACAGGCATTGTTTTAGGCTAACACAAGTAGATTAGAGCATTTTTCTTGCCTTGAAAATATTATCTTTGTTTAATTAGTGGGGGGTTTTATAGCTTCTGCAGAATAGAAATGGGATTTGGAAAACACTCCTTACAATAGGTGTGTGTTTTAATGAGAGAGTTTTGATCTTGTGGGATCTAGATAAACTCCTAGAATAAAGTGAACTGCTACTGGGACCTCAGTAGCAGTTAGGTTACTGTGACAATTTTTCACAAAACGTAACTTCTAATATTCTCCATAATTAAGAGTTTACAAAAGGTCCGTCAAAGGATTTGTGTGGAAACACTGCATTAATTTATTCCAAATTAGTCTTTCTTACAATATACGTGGATGTAAAATGTAAAATCTGTTTCTGCCCATGTATAAAGCATGAAATAGAAGCTGACAGGAAAAAATGGCTGGGTACTATCTTGCACTTACTGTAGCATTTGAATTTTAGTATTCTTACTGAATACTCTGGAGCCATCATTACTGTCATAAGAAGCTGACATTTCCCTTTGGCCAGTCTCATATATTTTAGATTTTTTTTGACCAGAAACAGTCCCTGATTTAGGTTGTGGAATTTGATCCAGTAAAATGGCTACAGAAAAAAAAAATGTTATATATTCTATTCGAGTTATATGTAATCCTATAGAATATATATTCTATATATTCTATTGGATGACTATTGCATAGTCATCTGGGGTTATTTCCTCACCAGGGACAGGACTTGGCATTTCTTCTTCTTCAATTCAGTGAGATTCCTGTCAGCCCATCTCTCCAGCTTCTCACAGCCTTTTGAATGGCAAAACACCTATGTGCTCTGTCAGCCACTTCTACATGTTTGTATCATCTCAAAATCTAATGACAGATAGGTCTGTGCAAAAATCCCTAATTGTCTTGCTAGAAATTATTGTACAAACATAACTGTATTTCTTCTTTATTTATGATGCTGCTGGTCCAATGCTGCAAATTCCTTTTGCCAGTTATCTTCATCTCTGGCTGATGGATGCTATCCCATTTTATCTTCTGAGAAAGTCAAATGCTCCCTCCACTCTCAGGTCATAAGTCTTTGAACATGTAACTGAAACAGTCAATTAACAATTGAAATCATCAATGGCATTTGTAGGATCCAGGAGGTTGATTACCTTATGCGACGTCCCTGATACTAGTTTTACCTGATAACTGGGCTCTGAGCACCTACAGGTTACAGGCCAGAAATCAGGGAATCAGGTTTGATCTCTGTGGCTAGTGGCATGCCACTGTGTAGCCATTTTTTTTTTTTTGGTATGCTAAATCAGGAATTTTTTGGTCAATTTTCTTTAAACAGATCTTCATTCATAATCATAGGGAATGAAAGCATTTTATTGACAGATATGTATTTTTTCTTCTTTTAAGGAAATGGTGGACAACCTATAGTGGTCTCTAAGATAAAATAAAATTGGGGAGGGAACATTTGCATGGCTTATCTCTTTAAATGTATTCAAATGTGCAGTTTTGAACAAAGGATGTTCAGGCTTTTTTTATACTCCTTATACAACAGTAAACAAGGAAAACATTTTGCAGTAATTTACATTAGAAGAGTACTTTGTAATTTATTCAGAGATGTTTTTAATAAAGTTCTTCTTAGTGGTCTTGTTAATATATGCGTCAGAGAAGAATTTAAAAATAAATAAGATGTCTCAATGAACTCTCCAAACATGTACTAAATAGTAAGTACTTCTTGGAACTTTCTGTGTATCAGCAGGTAGTGGCTGCTTGTGACTTCAAACAGGTGGCTCTGTATTTAGGACATATCTAAGTATTTTTGTTTAATTTTGACAGCTCTTCATTGTGGTAAAATGATGAAATTGTCCACATGTGAATATTAGAATAAATGAAGGAAGGATACAAGCCAAGGATTGTGTATAAAGAATACACTTTGCTCTGTACAAGCAGAGTGAAGCTTAGATGCTGTAATAGGCAGGGACTTGTAGCCTAACTATATTCCTACACAGCAGAATCCCTATACAGCAGAACTGGGAAACATAATATTGTGGCTGATGGAGTTGCAGGTAATGAGTGCAGGGAAGTTTCACGAGTTTGAAAATTTCAGTTGCAGAACTTTTTCTTTCCTCTAGTGATATTCAGACATAGCTAGTGTTGCAAAGAATTTTTTTATTGAGAAGTTGTGGGATATGCACAAATTCCATGGGCATGTGTGATCCTGATGAAATATGTTAGAATTTCATGTGATTACAATATATTAATTGCAGTGGCCTTTCTATGTAGCAAAAGGGTCAAGATGTTTGTAATAATCCACTAAAGGAACAATACTGCTGTGAAGATAGTAATGGCTTTAGAAGCAGCACTTAGCAATTCACTGGAATCTGTGGGAGAGAAACAATAACTTTCAGATTCATTGGTGTTTTACGCAGCACATTTTTCACAAGATAAAATCACATACTTCTCTAGTACTGCTACATTTGTGTTAACGATTTTTAAGATAATGCCTTTTATATTCTTTAAACCAGATGCTCCAGATAAACTTAGGAGATAGCTGGTTTATTCTGCTTTTATAAAGACATTATTGTAAGAAAACAATACACTGCAATAAAGATGTCATACATTTTAATGAAATAAGCACAGTGATGCAGAACATGTAAATCTTAGAAACCTAGAGTCATAGAATCATTAGGGATCGGAAGGGACCTCGAATGATCATCTAGTCCAATCCCCCTGCCACAGCAGGATCACCTAAATCAAGTCGCACAGGAACAGATCCAGGCAGGTCTTGAATGTCTCCAGAGAAGGAGACTCCACAACCTCCCTGGGCAGCCTGTTCCAATGCTTCATCACCCTCACTGTGAAGAAATTTCTTCTCATATTTATATGGAACCTTCCGTGTTCCAGCTTGCACCCATTGCCCCTTGTCCTATCACCAGATGACCTTGAGAAGATCCTGCCTCCATCCTCTTGACACCCACCCCTCACATATTTAGAGACATTCATGAGGTCACCCCTCAGCCTCCTCTTCTCCAAGCTAAAGAGACCCAGCTCCCTCAGCCTTTCCTCGTAAGAGAGGTGTTCCACTTCCTTCATTGGGAGCGTTATTTGCAACCAGCCAAATTTTATCTCAAAAGGGTCACATAATTGACAGGTTTTGTGTGTCTTAATGAAGTACAGAAAATAAAAACTGACAAATGCATTCTTCTGTTATATAATAAAAATGGCTGATGCCATCTTCTGAAAGTGGCAGTGATGATTCTAGAGATGCTTCTAGGATTCTAGAGTGAAAAGTAGGGTTTAAAATTTATTTCAAACAAAGAAAACACTGAGAGAAGAATTTGTGCAGCTCAGTAGCACTTGCTCTACCTGTGACTTTTAGGGTGCTTTACCAGTGCCTTCTGGCAGCCATCTCTCAAGACAGCTACAAGCATCTTCTCCTTTTCACCAAAAATTATTGCATAATTTATCTAACATTTTAGCCTAAATGCTTGAGGTTCTTAGTTTTTATCTTTGGGGGTATGTCAGCGTTGTGGTAGCAGAGTACATGTTTAGACTAGTTTACCCCGGAGAAGCCTGACTTTAGAGCTTTTGGTACGTACAAGCTCTCTGCAAGATCACTGGCAGTTTTTGTCATTCCTGGTAATAGTGTTTTCACTGCCATTGGGCAGCTAGTTTACTTAGGTTTGTCCTGGCTCTTTGTTCAAGTCCAAAGATTGCACTTTCTTCTTCTATAAAAAAACATGTCTTAATCTGTCTTTAAATGCTGCAATTTAATTATCCTTCTTTCATTTCCTTGTTTCTTTGACAGCTGAGAGGGAGCTTCACAGTACAGTTGTGAACCTTTAGCAGCAAGGCCATGTAATTTCTGTAATTCAGGCTTGCTACTTGCATAAAAGGGTTCAGGAAAAATAAACACCACAAATCAACAAAAGACAGCTGTAGAGAATTGGCTCTGGATCTTGGGTTTTTTGTTAGAGTGGAAGACTAATAATTTTCTAGTCTGATTTCAGGCTTTACTTTTTAATTAAGCCTCATTTTGCAAAATTTACTGCTTTCTTAGAATGTAATGATTATATCATTACCTGTCACAATAGTTTTGAGAGACAGACCTTAGAGTCTTGTAGAAGCTGCACTGTGCTTTGCTTCAAGAGGAGCTACAGAGTGATGGGTCAATGCACCTGTAGAACATGGGAAAAAAACCTGCTTGCTGTCTTCCCTTCAGCGCTCTTGTGCAGGATACCACTGTACTGTGTCATTTGATAGAAAGCTACTTAAACATGGGCCTAAGTATCTTGTGAAAATTGCAACAGGCATCCCAGAATTGCTCATTTTATTTTTGTGTCTGATTGTCAGTGTGAAGACAGTTGCTGCAAGTCACCTATGTAAGTGTAGTAACTTCCCTCTCAGAGTACTGAGCATTTACCCTGTCCTTAATCTGGTCTTCTGAGCATATGTTAACATTTGTATAGAGCAGTACAGCTCAAAGCCCGCATTTTCATTGTTAGTAAAAGCATAGGAGTCACAATGACTGAGCTCAACTATGCACAGCTTGGTGACACTTGGTGTGGGATGTGAGGTGCCAGATAAATGGAAGTTAAATACACCTAATGAAACTGAATTTACAACCTGATTTTAATTTGATGCTTTCTTCAATTTGTTTCATTAGGTATCCTTGTTTTTTCTTGAAGGACTGCGTTTTGCAGTGACATAGAAATTAAGTAAGGCATCGAGTAAAAACATTTCCCATTTAAATGCATAGGGAAAAAAGAGCTCTTCTAATCTGAAACATAGAGAGGCAGAGAATACAGTTCTGCAGGGGAGAAAGGTACAGATATCATCCATAGATGAGCAAAAATTAGTGAAACTACTAACTAAAAAACGCCCAACAAACCTTCAGTTATAATTTAATATTAAGAGAACATCAGGATGTTTGAAGTCACTTTTCAAATAAATTCTTTAACTTTGCATAAGAAACATATCATTAGCATAGGAAAATGATGTGGTCTTATAAGATGCTGCATATCTACTGATGTTTGCTTAGCATCAGTCAAGAGATGACACACAGACATACATATATACACAGTACATATATCACCTTTGCAGTGTGAAGCCCATACAGAAAGCGATTTATAAGTGATACTAAAAACACAGAGGAAAATATTAAATATTACTATGTGTAATGCTTGCTTTGCTACCTGCTACAAATTTCCATTTAAAAGGATAATTATTTTTATAATCAGAATATGGTAAAGTATTTTTCTGGTACATAGTGCCCATCTAATTGAGTACAATTATGTAAAAAAAAATATACACATAATATATAATTAAAAGCACAGTTTCCTGTGTATTTAAACTGCTTAAGCTAGGGTTTTGTTTTTCCTTTTTATTTGCATCTTCATAGAAAAATGTTACATTCCTCTGAAAATTTGTATTTGGTTTAATTATAAATGCAGTAATTACAGTGTGTACTTTTCAACAGCTTTTGGTGTTTTATTTAAAAATTACCTGAAACTCTGAAATTGCTCATTAGTGAAAAACGTTCATTCTATTTATTTGCCCCAGTACAGCCTGCTTGGCTTAAAAGGTCAGTTCTTCACTGTGGCAGTTATTAGAGTGTGGGAGACTTCGTGTGTGTGATGTCATTAGTTTGTTTTTCAAGTTTGTAAAATAAGAATTTTATTGCACTTACTAATCCTGGTCTTTTTTGTCAGAAACATTGCCAATTTTTATGCCTTTTTGTCTTTCAGCAGGTCATATTCTGTCTTTCATGTTCCTTACACCTTCTGCCACATTCAGATTACAAATCATTCCTTTTTTTATATTCAAATGCTGAGGTTTACTTGGCAATACTTTTCACTACTCCTTTTTAATTTAAATTAACTACCTTTAACATTGACCACATTTTTTTAGTAACTTACTGTCTTACCTGCTTACTTTTTGTCACACTTGGCCAGGCCTCTCTATACATCATTAATAAGGACTTGACAAGCTGTTTTCCCCACAAATGTCTCCCTGCATCTGTCTATGAGCACATTGTGTTAAACATTCTTCCTTGTTAGTTTAGCAAGATGGTCTTCAAGCTTTTAGACTTAACTGTGCTTTTTTCTCCATCTGGATCTTTATAAATTCATAGACAATCAATGCCTACTTTGATGTGTTGTTTTAAAGTGGCTCTTTTATTCTGCTGCTTATCAGATAATTTTTTTTGAACATGTGCTCTCAGAGGTAAAGGACTAATTAGCCCTCTAGTTATTTCTACAATACTTGTTAGTCTTGGATTTTAAAAATAAATATGTACTTGGCAGTGCCTGCACCTAAGACAGAGAAATCTGATGCCAAGCACCTACAATTTAATTAAGTCCATACATGCATATGAGGCACATAATCCATGGAAGTAATATGGTCAGTATATACTTCCCAACAATTACTGCATTAGTGATGTTGCCCCTGGACAAATGCACAACATAGGTATAGTATGTTCCAAATCATACTTTTACAGACAAAGATGGTGTCTGGTCATACAATTCTGGTTGAAAGTCTTGGGTACACCCATCAAAACAACACAAGCAATCCACAGAGTTGTTTTAGCTGTCTAACAGCAATCACTGTTGAATCTAAAAAAAGCTATAATGGATTAATGTTGACTTAATAGTTATTTTAGTATTGTTATGTGTAGAGCATTTTCTTGATTTCTATGTAAGTTCACACTTTGGGGAAGTTATACTTGACTGAGAAAAAGAGACAACACTGAGAATGGGACTTTATGATTAATTTCTGTACCTTTGGACTACTAAGTTGAGAACTCCCAGCTCTGGCAGACGCAGCAGTTAATATTCTTCAATCAAAGCAGTTTGTTGTGACATGGGAGACAAGGTTCAAGGCCAAGAAGCATGCAGGTGCTGTTTTAGGTTGACCTAGGTTCAGGAAATATGCTGTCAACTGCAGATGGTGGGCCAAGCTCAGTAATGGTAAGGTCAACAAAGTTTAATATTTCAAAAAGCACAGAGTTTTTAAAAATGAAATACTCTTAGAGATTACAGAATATCAATTTAATTCAATCCTTTTATTTTAATGATTTTTGCTTTATAGCAGGAGAAATGTATCTGCATTCCATAACACATCTTCATTCTTGTGGGTTTTGTTATTTAAATTGGAAATATCGACAGAGCAAACATTCAGCCAGAGTGAACATCAACAGTAGTTTTCGTTCCTATCTAATGTGTGGCTAGATATCAATAGAAGTTGCAGAAAGGTATGTTCTTGTTGCTGTTTTATTAGCTTTTAGACATTTATGTTCCAATAGTTGTCAGTAAATGTAATAATAGTTTGAAAAAAAAGAAACAAATCTCAATAGAACGAATGTGAGAGTGTACTGGTTTTACTGGAGCATGAATCCTATTCCAACCATGGACAGCAGGCCATTAATAGTTTTTCAGACAGCCAGGGCACTTGATCCAAATGGGCTTGCAGGTGCATCCCATACCACAAAGGGTGAAGTTTGATGGGGCTGCCTCCTGGGCCTGCTTCTTCCCATTGCTGGAGAGGCTTATGTACCAGCTTTTGCTCCCAAGAGCTGCCTTCCTGTTTGTTGTGACTGAGGTACATTTGCTGAGATGAATATAACTGCATGCTTTATGTTGGCATTTGGAATTAGCTTGGCTGTTTCATTAATTTTGTTTTTATTTCAGTCCCTGGGTCATCTTTTCCCAGTCCCACATTTCTACTAGGGATGGATCATTTTGAGATAGAGCAACTGCTGTAGTTTAGCTGCATATACAAACTAATTGTCAACAGAGATAAAAAAACCTGACCCACTAGAAAAGAATTCCCCAACAATTATTTTAGTTCATATGTCTGTGCATGTCTAAGCGATTAAGCCACTGAAAGGAAAACACATTTTCCTTTTTGCAAAGATATGTTGTAACTGAGAATAGGCCATCTGACTATTAGAATAGGATTAAATACTGTTCAGTAGTTCAGGTAAAAAGAAGTTATTTTCAATAGGGAAATGATAACTGGTTTTAGTTTGTTCTTTTAACCCTAAAATATGAACAGACAAGTTGCAAGCATAAAACATGTTTTTATATTGCTAATCAACATCTCTGTTAATATCAATGGTGACCTGAATAAATTCAGATCATGTGCATATTCTAGATCAAAAGAGTGTTCAGTAAGTCATGAGGTTTTTGAAAGCTCATGACTTACAGAAGTGAAAGCTGATTGTAAGATAAAGATCAGAATGAAAAGTCATTTCCATGAACTTTCTTGTCATGTCTAGCACAGGAAATATGCTAAGAAGTTCTCCTTAGGCGTTGATGGGTATTTAACCAATTGTTTAAAGGTCATTGGTTGGCTGATCTACTTGTTGCTGCCCCTCCTTGAAGCCCAAGTAGTGTCTGTTTTTAACAATTTGGAAGCAGTAATTGATGAGTCCTATAACTTCCTGCTACAAGAAGCAAAAGAGAGACTTTTTCTGCCGCTTGAATTAATCACACTTAAGTATATCCAAAGCTAAATTAATCTATGTAATAGACCAGTACAAGTGTTCTGTCCCTATTAATGCAGAATTTAGGTAATCTTTGTGAATGTCGCAGAGCCCTCTGTTACTATGAGGATGTACCTTTCCTGTTCTCACCCATCTAGCACAACTGGTGCAGCAGAAGGGAAGACTAACAACGTCTTGTTCAGTCCGGATGACTGGCTTATGAATATGTGAGTATAATCCCAAAGTTATTGGAAGGTTTATCCTTTCATATGTGTTTAAGAACTTTCTATGTTCTGGCTGAAGTGCTACAATAGTGTAGTAGATTGCAACATATTCAGTCCTGACTAATTAAGACTACTTAAAAGAAAAATGTGCAAAATTTGACTATATGCGTATTACACAGTGGTCCTGTGTCATTGTATCCAAGACTTTAATTGGTCTCTGTGTAGTACCTTAGTTTTGTTTCTACTTCTCAGGAGGTGCCATAATTTTAACTGTAATTACAAGCACCTGTTTAGAATCTACTGCTTATGTTCTTGTCATCTCTTTGCTACATTTCTGATATATCCAGTCTTAGTTACATAAGAATTTCAATAGCTTTTTAAAAATTTAAGGTAGTTATCCTTTTGATTGCTATCAATTATCAAACGTGTTGCTTTTGATGAACCAGTGCAACTCATTAGTGGGTTCTTAAAATAGTCTTGTATCACAGGCAGTCAGGAGCAAACACAAGGGTTTGTGTAAACAAGGGATGTCTCTAGACTGCAGAATAGACTAACATGATCTTACTTAGCTTTATCTTTAAAGCTAATGCAAAGGCCTTCCACAAACAACTACTAACTCGAGTAGACAGAGATAATTGGCATAGTTTGTTTGCTTTTTTTTCTCTCCTATATGACACAGGACAGGAGAAAATCATGGAGACAGTGTTTTTCTCAGCAGCAACTTTCCAGTGTTCAGGACTTAACTAGACGTTTGCTGCTTCAGATATGTGTAATGTAGATGGGGTATGTCATTCCTTGCTTAATCTAAGCTGGATGGTTGTGAAGCTTCCTGACTACTTCAGACTTCTGCAAATTTCCTCCTATAATCTGAAAACAGTGAAACTAGGGTTTTAAGTAATAGGAATTTAGTACCTTTCTCCCTTTTTTTGTCTAGTGTCTTTGGTGAATAAAAATAACTAATTATGACCGTGACAGTCTTGAACACAAAGTAAAGACTAAAGATTGTGAAATAATATGTGGGGTTTTTAATTCCTTTCAATGTGATGGGTGCTTATGTAACAAAAGGTAGGTAAAATGGGCGTGCTTGGCATCTTTGGAATGTCTGTGGCTTTCTCTGGTGTTTTCTCTAATTGCTGGTCATAGTGACGGAATAGTTTATGCCTGATATAATGACATTATTAACTCAGCTGTGTCATTACAGCTCAACCAATTAAATTTGTCTTATATTGCCTATTTCTTTTGCCAGAAAGGCTGTTGTCTTGGCAACTTTTTGAAGCTTGTGTTTCAAAAACAAATGCCATGATATGTGGGATCTTGTAACTTTGTATTCTACTCTTTGAGTTTGAAGCTTAAACTTATTAAATTTGGGTTCTTGACTGCAAAAAGAGTATGTAATGGTCATTTGGTTTAAACTTGGATGATTTGCAGGTAGTTCAGAGTGCAGGTATACACTCTATAATTTCTTGATGCATGTGTTACAAATGATCATGTAAAAAAGTAATAAAGATTGATGCAAATTCTTTTAGATCTAAACAAGATGAAGTTAAATTGCTTTCAGTGGTGCAAATTAGCAAGTGAAAAAACAAGCCTCCAAACAGATTGATACATTCCAGACAATAAAGCCACTGTTCTGCTGTCTGGACAGAGATTGTAGGTGAACCACAAGTCTGCAGATTTTTAATGAGTGTGGTTAAAGTCTCACATTTCATTTCTATGACTTTTCTGCTATAAGTCAGAGGCTCCTAATACTCTTGGATTTTTCTTGATTATGATATTAGCTATTATTTTATATCCTTGGCCTTTGATTGACATTTGTACACATGCAACTCCCTACTCTTCATAGAATCATAGAATGTAATAGGTTGGAAGAGATCATCAGTTCTACCCCCCAGCCATAGACAGAGATGCCTCTCATGAGACCAGGATATCCAGGACCACGTTCCACCTGGCCTTAAACAGTTCTAGAAATAGAGCATCTACAGCCTCCCTAGACAACCTGTTCCAGTGTTTCACCATTGATAGTAAGAAATTTCTTTATATCTAATCTAAATCTACTACTCTAAATTCTTTCACTACCAGGCACATATTTGGGGTTGAGATTACCAGATGCAAGACCTTGTGCTAAGTCTTGTTGAACCCCATGCAGTTTGCATGAAAACCACCACCTCTACTTACAATCCTTCTGCCAATTGCCTTAGGGCCCTGGAATCCTTTTTGATTATGTTTGGTGTTCTCTGATCAATCTCATCACTGCAAACCTGCAAAAGCAGTAGTGGGTAATATTCAGAAAGCTAGGGATCTTAAAAACATCCTTAACCCAAGACCCAGGGAGGCAGCAGACCTCCCTGTGAGATGGGTCTGGCTGGAATACTGGCCCTTCTGTTTTGCTCAGAAGTGAATCTCCTACCACAACCACTCTCCTTTTTTACCAAGAGGAGCAGTCCATGTGGAGCTGAGTGACTGGGTAAATCTTCATCTGTCTTCTCTGTAACCTGACCCTCAAGTTCTAGAGCCCCATTCCAGTTGCGCAATGGTAGTTGGGAAGATGAGGAAGGCCAGGAGGTGGTTCACCTGCCACCCCAAGCAGGGACCTGTTTAAATTTCTCAATAACACATAGGCCACTTCTTCTACCTAGTGGCAGAAACATAAGGGATTATGGGATCCTGTGCTTTTTGTGGACCTTCTATGTTCCAACTAGTCTCAGGGATGGCAGGGTGTGGCTCTACCAAACCATCTCACTCTAATGCTCTCTTGACATTCCTCAGACCTTCTACCCTTTTCAGCTCCGCTGCCATGCTGAGCTGATCGTTCACCTGCTCACACCCCAGACAAGTTTTGTTGCCGCCCAAGTGAGAGGCTCTGACAAACCCTGAAGCACCTGGGTCTCCACGTTTATTCTCACAACAGCCTTCAACCAAGTTGAGAGCATATTTAAGTCACTGGAAGGGCAGTGACCACGAGCTAAATCTGCCTCAAGCTGGGATGCGGACTGTGTCCTGCCCACGTGAATTGCTGCACCCTGTCCTTCTGACATTCCTCATGCTGTTTGCTAGTCCTATTTGTCACGCGTCTAGGTTGCTCCTTCTTAGAGAGGGCTCATATACCTGCAGGGTTCAGCCACTGTCACTCCTGACCTCATCCATGATGAGTCAGAGCTTCTCCAGCAAGTGAACAATGAGACATTTAAAGCTCAATTAGATTTACTGTCCCATGAGTGCTGGCTCTGCCTCCACTACCTCTGCTGTCCATCTGCTACTGCCAGCCCGATGTAACAGGCAGTCAGTCACCACATGTCAGCTTCAAAAAACCCTTAAAAAGAGCTTTTGGGTTACTTTGTCGAATCACCTTACCCCACTGCAGACTGATGTGCAGATGTGCAGACATCTGTGCAGAAAAGTAACTGCATTCCCACAATGTTTCAAGAAAGTCTTCCAGAAATACTTGCTGAAGCATCTTGGGATTTTGAAAATTCTATGTCAGTTGATGTTTTGAAAATGAGTGAGTGCATTTTAAATGTGGAATGAATGTGCATGTCACAGCACCCGATTAACAGGAGAGTGTGAAAGGGAACTCTGGAGATCGAGGTCCAAGACCTCTGCTAGAGCTGGTTCACATGGAGCAGGTTACATGTCCAGGCAGGTTTTGTCTGTATCTGTAAGAGGAGATCCTGCAAGTTCTTTGCGATGCTTGTTCCAGTGATCTGACACCTGCAAAGTGAAAACATCTTTCCTCATGTTCACGTGGAACTTCCTGTGTTCCTGTTTGTGCCCATTGTCCCTTACCCTGTCACTAGGCATCACTGAAAAGAGCCGGACCTCATCCTCTTGCTATCCACCTTTCAGGTATCTGTGAGCTTCGATAATATCCCCTCTCACCCTTCTCCAGGCTAAATGTACCAAAGTACCTCAGCCTTTCCTCATAAAAAAACCTGCTCCAGTCCTTTAATCAGCTTTCTAGACCTCTGCTAGACTCTCCGAAATACTGATTTCACTGTGTCCTAATACATGGTCTTCATACAGTTCTAATTAACCCTGCATCTCAAAACACAGATTCTGGAGAAATAATTCAGAACACTGTTAGTTGTTTCACTGATGGGTTATGAACAGGACATATTAAAAATAGGTACATTTGACACTTGTGAAGTGCTTCAGAGTGCAAAATACTGGACTTAGGAGCTTAAAAGTGGTGTGAGGAGCTGTGAAAATTCATATGCCAACATACTATGTCCTCACAGAATAGAGATGAGACTTTAGAATAATAATTGCTATGATGATAAGCATTCTAAGCCACAAACCCCCTCATTATATCAGGGTTTTTTTTTAAAAGCAAAAGACATGGTTAACTGAGTTAAAATCAATATGCTGTATTTACAGTGAGTTCCTATGTTCACAGCCTGTGGCTGCCACTGGGATGTTGTCTAGCTACATCAAGGAACAACTTCAATAAAATGAGTTGGATCTTCACTGGAAGCACACCAGATAACATTTTGCTGCCCTAGTGCCACTGAGGTCTCTAAGTTTATTTAAAAAATGCATTGCAAAGTTTCATATAGCTGCACAGCATTCAAACAAAACACTTCCTGACAGTTAATTAATTAATACTGAATTACAGAACATAATCAAGGAGGAACATTAACTCCATGGTAATAATAATTTGAGTATCCAGTCTTTGTAAATAAGGAAGTTGATCTTTCTTGAGAAACCTCATTTGCTTTATCATCCATGTAAATTTTATATGCAAATATCTGCAAGCCAAAAGCAGCTGGAAAATTACCTTTTTAATCTTGTACATAAATGCTTGCTGGTATACTACAGATGGTGTATTTGCTGTCTGTTAAACAAACAACAATATGACTGGCGTTTACAAACTGTAGATAAGTTTTGTTTTGTGGTGAATATGCCATTACTGTTCTTCTACCTGCATTTGAAGTTAGGTCTGGTGCATATCCCACTATACTGCTATATTCTGCAAGAGTGGTAGTCAGGTAAGTGCCCGTAAAGGCACTATATTTAATATAGTTTTAAATAGACTGTTTCTGCCCTACCTAAAGTAATAGCGCACCTGAAGTCCAACCTAAAGTAATAGTGGTTTTCTTTCCAACTCTGGTTTTGAATTTCCTTATCCTTCAGCAAACACTTGATATGATGATCTGGTTGAAGTGGTCAAGTCATGCAAAGGGCAACAATATGGATAATAATACTATACATTAATTAAAGAAACAGTTTTGAATTGTATGTCTCAAGTGGATTTTTCCACAACATAGAAAATTTTGAGAATGGGAATCCATTAATTTTTAAGAGTCCTTATTTAATGTAGTATTTATTTTTAAATTAAATATTTATTTTGGTTTGGTTCGAAGTTTTTTTCTTCCTTAGTTTCTGATGTCATGGTTATTTCCAGGAATTTTTCCTGTTAAAAGTGGGAAGAGACTGATTTTCTAAATATTATATGGTTTTAAACTCTCCCTTGACTCCGAATTGTATAATTCATATAACTCCAAAGAAAGCGAAATCTCTGCTGTGAAGGAACATAATGTGAGATGTAAATTTCTCATGTTTGAGTAATTCTGTTATACAAATTTGAAACTGGCTATTACATTGTGAAAAGTGCACGTTTGTGTTTCTTTGCTTCAAAACTTGAATTTGGAGAATGTAAATCCTAGACATTCCTTAATACTGAAGGGCATTAGATCCTGTGTTTCAGGATCTGGTAATTGCATCTAGATCTGTACTGGGCATGCTTATGCACACTGGTCTTTCTCCTACCATTATGGTGACTCTGATTTATCGCCTTCACACACCGTGTTTAAATGTATAATCTTTCAAAATTATGTAATGAGCACAAATGTGCCCTTTCCTTGGTATCTAGAAAAAGATTTTTATTTCATCTTTTTTCACGCTGATAATCTTGGAGATTCATTTTTAAGTAATCCTCTCTTTAATTTCTGATTTACCTATGTCTTGCCATCTTACTGTAAAATGCCATATTAAATGTATATATTTACTTACACATATATACATATTAAATGTATATATTTACTTATACATTTCCAGTGAGGATACAATTTTAAGAACCTATATTGGAGATAGCAAATTTTAAAAGAAATTAGTTTATTCCCCTGGATTGAATGGTCATGCAGGGTTCAGTTAAGCCATGTCCCTTTGGTTTTCTTGAGTAAGTCACATTGTCTTCTTCACATGATATGTACTGTGAAATGAGAAGGTAGTCAGCAACATTTTTTTTCTGGTTCTAGAGCAGTTTATGAGTCTCTGAAAAAAAGAAAAAACAAACAATTTTAATTTCAAGATGTCTGCAATGAAAGACATTTTAAATTCTTTGTAATCAGCTTACCTATATTTAAAATGTTGCTATACAAGTGGTAACCATTAATGGTTGAGTGATAATAATTTGGTAGGAATCATGTGCACAGCCAGGGTTAGTCTAATCTTTTTATATTTATACATATTTTTTAATTAAGTTGTAATTTCTCTTTATAAACAGATGACATCTTAGTGAAAAAATTATGCTATATATTTAACAGGATAGATATACTGGCTGAAAATTAGAAGAAAAACCTATCTTTGGCTTTGTGCTGTAATGTAAATGCAATGTTGAAACCCACAAAAACCTGAGTTAAAATTTCACTTTCATATTAAAATGTCATTGGGTGAGGGTCTTAAATTCAAGTAGGTGCATTTCTCTGTGAGCCACAACACTTGTATTGATACTCAGCAGAGCACTGTAGATTCTTTGGGGTTTTCGCAGTGGCTCACTACAGAGGTTTCTAGCAGGGGAAGGTGTTTTGTTACATGGATTCATGTCCCATTGATCTTCTTGTCCCCTCACATGCCATTACATGGCAATACAATTTAAGCTCCTTTATGATGAGCACTGGTCTACACTGTGGTATAGATCACAGCATCTCATGGCCAGCTCCAGGCTGGTTTGTGCCACAGGGGAGTTTTTGAGACACTGCATGAACATGGCAAATGCCCCTCAAACCTGTTTGGCCTATGGTGTTTTTTTCTGATGCTGACATGCCTAGTTGGTTTGTAAATCCCTGGTGCATTGGAACAGAGGAAGCAGGATTTGCAGGGCACATGGTGGTCACATTTTGAAGTGAGTTTAAATCTTTTTTAAATAGTCCATCTCTACTGAGTCAATCAGAACTATCCATGCTATGATACCTGTTGAACAAGTGCACAATAATCCACAAAATAGCTGTTTTGTTAAAATTAGTAATTTAACACAAAAAATTGCATCCAGCTAACATGGACTGGGGACCCCTTTGTCTTGCATCATAAACATTAGAGAGTTCACATACATATCAGAATAGAAATGAGAGGTTTAATTTCTGTTTAGAATTGCTTGGCATTTTAAAAACAATTCCAGAGAAGAAATTTGTCTGTAGCAAACAGCAGGCCAGACAGTCTAAATGTGCTTAGTAGTGCTCTCAGTTGTTCTCCTCTGAGACCTGTAAACCACAATATTTTAGGCTTGCTAAGATCTGATTGAATATTGCTATGACCTAAACGGTGTTTTCTTCACAATTCTTGCTTTCTGCTTTTGAAACAGTGGAGTTGTGGGCTGCCTGTCATAGCCAAGCGTAAAAACAAAAGTGTCTTGATAAAATTAACAGTTTTTACTATTAATACTATACATAAACTGACACCATGCAAAGTTGAGTCTAAGTATCTTCAGAGCGATTGTGGATGAATATTCATGAAATTAAAGAACTGATGTAAATTACTATCTTGTAGTCTAAACAGGTTGTTAAACAGGATGGCATTTTCTTCCAACAGTGTGAGATGGACACCCCATTATAGCATAGGTTTCACTGAGATGCATTTTGAGTTCAGAACCGTGGGTAAGTGCCATAATATGGTTCTTCCTAACCTGAACTACCACGGCCAAACTAAAAGCAAGACTATGGAAAGTGATAACTGACAGGTACCTAAGAGAGAAACCAATTTAAGTGTAAGAGTGTGGTTCTTGGAAGAACAAATGACAGTTTTCTAATGCATGTAACGGACTTGCATTATACATGTGTATATAACCTGTATAGTCCCATATGGGCTCCCATATAGGCTAAGTAACACCACTAGTAGAACACAATAAATAACCTTGCACCAGAATGAAAAACAGCTTGATTTCTGGAATGGCATGTTATTGTCTGCTCATCTTGAAGGCTAAAAAATATTGCTTAGCATAGTGGTAATGAAGATCTATGAAATAAAACGCAAAAACTTTTCCATTTCATATTTGGGCATAAGGAACCTAGGCATGTAATTTAGAGACAAAATATTAATGGGTTGTGGGTATCCTTCATGGTTTCCCAACAATTCTTTCTTTACTCAGACTTTGGGCTTTGCTGCTTTTTACAGGCAGATGTAATGAAAAAGAGGAGCAAGTCAGCACTGTACGCTCACAGCTTTGTGAGTCAGTAGGTATGAGATGATTTAGCAAGTGATGAATTGTACAATGAACTTTAATATTATTCTGCCTGATGGTGTTTAGGATATTGACAACTTCTGTTATTGCCTGGATTTAGAAATTTGGCAATCCATGCCACTCAGATTTCTACATCCCCAGATATTAAAGCAGAAGCAGTACAGAGTATGTTGGATATGTGTCCCATCTGCAGGCATGCTTTAGACATGCACACTTTGGCAAAATTAAATAAATAATGCTGTAGATTTTATTATGAACTGTAATGTTAGTTGTCACAGAAAGTCCTATAGTGAAGTACTACTACTATTTTCTACAGGTTTTTGTCTCTAAGTGTGAAAAATAGTGATGATGTATATTGCAATCCGGTGAGGGAGAAAGCATGCTGTCTAACATATGGACCCTTTAGCCAGCTGCCTGAAGGTACATGAATGCAATTTCCTTTGAAAGATTTTTATTTATTATTTGTATAAGTAATTTTGTCACTTTGACTGAAAGGCAATATTTATTTCACTACTTTTTTGAGTTTGTTTCTTTGTTCATTTCAGAGAACAGCACAGTGTTACAACAGTCACAGATCTTAATTGCAACTTGTCTAAGAGTATCCACTCTAAAAAGCACAAGTCAAGAAACTGCAGACACTGGTGTGTACTATGAGGAAGAAAAGGAGGAAAATCATGCAGATGCCTCATGCTGCATGCATCCCCTAAGATTTTTTTAACTGATAACCAAAGCTTTATGAATGTGTCCACCTGTAGCCTTATCCTGTAACCTTACCCATGAGCAATTCTACTGAAAGTGCATTTTTAAGGTAGCAGTTTTTAAATGATTGACTTTAAGTTTTAGCTGAGTGCATTGGTCAGTGTTTATAGAACAATGTAAGACTTGGGATTTAATAATGGATTTCAGTGGAAAGAATTTATCTTCACTCATTTCTTGAAGATTCATTGTAATGGAAATTAGGAAAAAGTCTTTCCTGGGGATATCTCTAGATAAACAGAAACAATGAGCTAGACTTCAACTCCCATGGAATCAATTATTTCACCACAATGTAAAATCCTATCGTCCATCCCTGATTAATCTCAGTGCTTTTTTAAAATTGAAACTTTCCTGTATAGTTTTTGGCCCTTTTGTGCCTCACTTGTCATTTGTTAGTTCCATTTCAGAGCACAGCAATACCATTAGTGCCAAAGAACTCTGTTCCTTTGGTTGCTGAAGTAAATTAGTTTGCAGTCAATGCTAGAGCATGACACCTAACCTCAGTTACAACCTTAGCCGAAGTAGAGAGCAATTTTACATAAAACTTTAGAGCATACATGTAATGCAAAATTTATTTAATCCACAGTCTTCAAATGAGGGATTTTACTTTTCAAGAAATGACAGACTAGCAATGTGTTGTAAGAGTTGTATTGTGACATGTAAGAGGTATTTTTGGATTGAAGCTTGTTCCACATCATTAAGTATTTTACCATTCTATTTAAATGATATTACAGTTCTGTTAAATGTGTCCTTGAATACTGTGTACAGGCACTTGCTGTGTGTCTATTTCCTTTCTGATGAGAACATGATTATACATTATGCAGCAAATATATGAATAAGAGCATCAACATTTACTAAGGACTTAGTATTCCAGAATTTTTAATGATGTATTCCTGGGAAACAATGGCAAAAGACATCTTAAAGACATTTACTAGAATTTCAGATGAAACCTGATTGATGGTATCAGGAAAGAAGTGTCATGAGATGCTTGACCTTATCAAGCTCTTCATGTTTACTTACATTTTGAATGTGGAAATGCAGCATGTTCTTCTCAACAGAATATGTGTTTCTAGGTATTAGACACCTATCAACATGTCTCTTCACTATAGTAGATGCCTACTTCACTTCTTAATAGAACAGCTGAAAACTGCCTCTACTGCAGACCTGTAGTGTAATAGTGTAGCAGGATGGCAGAATATTATTTAATCACTGACATCTATATTCTTTTTTCCCAAAGTGTGGAGCTGAAGAGTTGCTGGTTGACATAAGCACTGTGTTTTATTTAATGTTAGAATTTTTAGTGGGTTGACAAAAGTCTGCCTGGCCTCGACGGTTGGTGTCTGCAATCTTAAGCACAGCAATCAGCTGTTGGGTAGGAATTATCAGGCAAAGAAGCAGTCATTAGGAAAACAAGAAGAGTTTATTAAACCTGCATCTGAGAACAAGAAAAGGGACCTCAAATTAATGAAACAAACAAAGTAGAAATTGTCACAGCACCATTACACACTCTCTGAGAAAAAATGGATAATTATGTAGTGGTCTTTGGCTCCAGGTGAGATGCCCTGGGGAGAGGGACACACCTTGCTGAAAAAAAGAGGAGCCACCCTGGGACACTGCAAACCCTATTTTCTTGACATTCTGCCAAAGGTTTAAGAATCACAAGTCCTTTCAGCTTCTTGCACGAACAGTCCAGCCAGCTGAAAAGCAAATGCCCTTCAGGGCTTCTTTCTCCCGCTTACTCAAACTTTCCCCGTTTTTACTCAGTCATAGCTGTGACAATTGCTTCCTTTTCCCTACTGTTCAGTAAGGACTGCATGGTCTAAGATGGTGGCATGAAAGGGATCCCCTGGGGCCTCAGGGGTTTTCTACTTTACAATTAGCTCACCACTCTGGTGTCTTCAGGCCAATTGGCAGCATAGCTCTGCTCCACTCAGAACAGGGGGAGGAACTGATGCTGACGGTCTCGAGCAACATGGCACAGATAGGGAAAGGGCTGCTGGCATGTCTCATTGCAAATCTTCAGATGTTGAAGTCTGTGCTGTTATGCCAAAAGAGCATTTTATTTTGAAGCTGAGGGATAGTTCTTCCTGTCAGACCCCTGAGTCAGAGTCTTGACCCTACAGATAATTGGTGGACAGATTATATAAAGGCAGTGGACTTCCTGTTTTCTGCGCTTCTTCTCCTGTCTCTTGTACAACAGAGAGCTGAGTGCAGCCTTCTCTCATTCTGGTTCCTGGCAGTAAGCCGAGAGCAAGGAGCCACTGCCCCCACACCATTCCTGGATAATCTTTGAAGATGCCGGAAGATGGTGAGCTCTTAACCCTTTCCCTCTTTCAGAGCCATAATCACCTGGGAGACAGAAAAAGAGAGAAAGAGGAAGGGGAGAAGCAAGCCCCTTAATCCTCTTTACCAACAGACATGCCCCACATGGCCAGTGCCATGTTGTCCCTGTTCACACCTGGGCCTGACAGCAGGTGCTGTATACTTTGCCACTGAGAAATTGGGAAAAGCCTCTGATAAAAGAGAGAGAGAGAAAGGGCTGCCATCATGTCTCTGTGCTCCAAATCATGCTGGTAAGTGGTGGATGGGGCCGTGCACACTGGGCCACACTACTGTCAAACCATCTCCAGGCAGGCAGGGGGCCATGCTCATGGCATCCCAATCCCCTACTCTCTTCTGCAGTGGGTGGCTGCACCGCAGCTCTCTCCTAAGACAGTACTCCAAGAGAGAGCAAAAGGGGAAACAGCCCCTCTCTTTAAAGGAGACCTCTCCCCTGGACCCAGCTCGAATTTCATTGGGGAGGGCTTTTCCCTCCCCCCTCCCTCCCAACCCCCCCCTAGCCCAGCTCCAGTTTCACCAAGGGGGAGGGAGTAGGGTAGCGTAGAGCAGAAAGAAATTGTTGTGTTTACCTGCAGAGAATCACAAACCAGAATTTTCAAACTGTAACAGAGTTATAGAGTAGTTTGCTTTGGAAGGAACATCTTCAACTACAGCAGGTTGCTCTGAGCCTCTTCTGGCCTGACCTTGAATGTCCCAAGGGATGCCTCCACTACCTGTCTGGGCAACCTGTTCTAATGTTTCACCACCCTCACTATAAAAATCTTCTCACATCTAAGTTTTCCCTCTTTTAGTTTAAAACCATTATCCCTTGTCCTTCCTAAAAAGTCTTTCCCCTTCTTTCTTGTAGTTTCCCTTTAAGTACTGAAATTCTGCAGTAAGATCTCATCAGAGTCACTTTTTTTTCCAGTCTGAACAACCCCAACTCTGTCAGCCTGCCCTCACAGCAGGGGTGTTCCAGTCCTCTGATTATTTTCATAGCCCTCCTATGGACTGCTTCAACAGGTCCATGTCTTTTCTTGATCTAACTCTTGATGTGGCTACCCTGCCAGTTCCTTGCACTGGTCTTTGCATTAATCAAATCCATATCTTTCCAGTGTAATGGGAAGAATATTGTGAAAGCCCATGTCAGAGACCTTACAGAAGTCCAACAGATGATTGTAGTTGCCCTTCCATTGTCTAATGAGGCAGTTATTTCATTGTAGAAGCCCATTACATTAGTCAGACACGTTTTGCTCCTGGTGAAGCCATTATGACTTTCTTGAGTCACCTCTCTGTCTTCTAAATGTTGCAATATATATTCCAGGAGAACCACTTCCATGATCCCCCTGAGGGAAGGCTGACTAATCATTAGTTCCCAAAATCATACTTTTTACCTTTTTTAATACTGGATACAGTATTCTATTTTCTCCAGCCACTTTGACTGTCTTGACTTTTGAAATGTGATGGAGAGTGGCCTAGGCACTATGGCTGCCAGTTTCCTCATGTCAAGGGTTTATCCCAAGATGAAATTAATCAATTGTTGTAGCTAATGTGCTAATGAGCAGAAACAAACAAAACAACCAAGCAAAAAAACTGCAAACCAAGGAGGGTACAAAAGGCCACTTACAAATTGCAGGAAAAAACCAAAATTAACTGTATTTGGGGAAAAATAAGACACATTTAATTCACCCCACATACATATCCAAAGAATTCACCCCCCATAAAAAAAAAACCCACACAGAGATATACAGATATTAATACCTTCTTCCCTCCCTACCTTTTTACCCGTCTCTCCCTCTCACCCTCTGTTCCTCTGTCCCCCCCTCCCTTCCTTTCTTCCTTCCTTCCTGCCTTCCTTCCTTCCTTCCTTCCTACTTCCAACTTCCTTCCTTCCAAATTCCTTCCTTTCCTTCCTTTCTCCCTCCTTCCCTTTTTGCTTTTCCATTATGAAATTACATATACAGTTCCATCACATCTGCTAGCAAAACAATCCTTGTAGTACTGATTGGGATGAATACTTCCTTGAGAAGTTGGTTATGTAAGAAAAAAAAATTTCTTAAGAATGTTAAGACACACAGCACATGCTTTTTTCTCTCTTACTGGCAGCTAAGAATTTTACGTCAGCCAGATTATTTAACAGAATAAACAACAGAGTAGCACCTTTCATATAAAACATTGATTTTCTCTTGAAGTCATGGCAAAAGCTTGTAACTTTCATGGCTGGAGTTTTTTCAAATACATTTTCAAAGGTGAATGTAGGCTGCTAATTGTTCTTTATCATGAATGGAACTAGAGACATCTAGTGGTTTGTATGAAAAAAATCACATCGTTCTGCTGAGCTGAAACTGGCTTTTAGCTGCTACCAGCAAAGCACTGCGAACAGCATAGGCAAAATACCATGTCACAAGGAGGTAGGAAGGCCAAAGAGAGCTGGTTAAGATTTAAGAGCAAGTCATTCACACTCCAGACTGGTGCATTCCTACTAATACAAAACGAAGTAGGGAAAACAGGGAGATAGGCAAGGGTGAGAGAACAGTTTCTGGAAAAACTCAAGAAGTTTACGACATGTGGAAAAAAGGGGCTGCTAGCATAAGTAAGAATGTGATGAAGAAGGCTAAGGCTCATGTGCAATTAAGTCTAACAATGGATCTCAAAGACAAGAAAAGTTTCCTCAAATACATCAAAAGGAAGAAAAAAGGGGGAAAATGGAAAAAAGAAATGAAAGGAAGAAAGAAAGGGACAGTGTGGAGCTGTTGCTGAATGAGGTGTGTACCCTGGTGACAGAGAATACATGGAAGATGTAGTTACTGAATTCTTTGCTTCAGTCTCCACTGCTAAGATTGCGTTATAAAACCAGTAGCTGGAGGTATGACATAAAGTCTGTAGGAAGAAAGATTCTCCATTGGTTGAGAGTGTGGGGATCATTTAGGCAAACTGGACTAGATAACCCCAAATCCACGGGCCCAAGGGAATGCACCCACAATAGCTGAGGGGTCTGTTGGATTTTTTTGATCTGAAATTCATGGAGAACAGGACTGCTGCCAGAAGACCTGAGAAAAGACAGTGTCACTCCAAGCTTAAAAAGAGTGAGGAGTATGGCCCAGGAAGCTACAGGCCTGTCAACCTAACCTCTGCAGGAGAGGCAATGGAACAGCTGGTTCTCTAGGCATGTGAAGGAAAATAACGTTATCAGGAGTAGTCACCACGGACTCATCAAAGTGAGTCCATGCTTCACCAAGCTGAGAGCTTGAACAGTCTAGTGGTGTGACTATCTGGGTAGATGGGAGAAGAATGCAGATGTCTTCTAACCCTGTCTTCACTAACATCTTCATAGGCAAAAATTAGGCAATGTGGGTTAGATGAGTGAACAGAGAAGACAGTTAAAATGACCTAGATGAAGGGGCAGAGTGTACCCTCAACAAATTTGCTGATGGCACAACAGTGCGAGGAGTGGTGATTAAAGGAGTGTAGTGTTTGTAGGAAAGAGGGATATGGGGGTATTGGGGGTACAACTGGCTGAATATGAGCCAGCAGTGTGCCCAGGTGGCACAAAAGGCCAATGGCATCCTCGCATATATCAGGAATAGTGTGGCCAGCAGGATTAGGGATGTAATTATCCCCCTGTGCTTGTCACTGGAGAGACCTCACCTTGAGTACTGGGGACAGTTCTGAGCCCCTTGCTTGGAGAAAGCTATTGAGGTACTGGAGTGGGTCCAGAAGAGAGCAATAAGGCTGGTGAAGGGACTACAGGGAAAGTCTGATGAAGAGAGGTTGAGGGAGCTGGGATTATTTAGCCTGAAGAAAAGGAGACTCAAGGGGGACCTTATCATGCTCTGTAACTACCTGAAGGGAAGTTGTAGACAAGAGGGGGTCAGGCTCTTCTCCCAGGCAGCTAGAGATAGAATGAGAGAGTATGGCCTGAAGCTGCACCAAGGGAGGTTTAGGTTGTATGTTAGGAAGCACTTATTCACCTAAAGAGTGATTAGACATTGGAATGGACTGCCCAGGCAGATGCTGGAGTCACCATCCCTGGAGGTGTTTAAGACAAGATTAAATGCGGCGCTTAGTGCCATGGTCTAGCTTATTGTGGTGATATTAGGACATAGGCCAGGCTTGATGATCTCAGAGGTCTTTTCCAGACAAAATAGTTATGTGACTCTGTGAAAGATTGAGGTACTTGGGTCTGTGTATCTTGGAGATGGGTGAGAGGGGATCTTATCAAAGCTTATAAATATCTGTCAAGTGGATAGGGCTAGGCTCTTTTTAGTGGTGTACAGTGGTAGGACAAGGGAGAACGGGCACAGATAGGAACACAGAAAGTTCCACCTGAACATGGGAAGAAAGTTTTTACTTCGAGAGTGGTAGAACACTGGAACAGAATGAGAGACAGATAGTGGAGTCCCCATCTCCTCCTTTGGAGACATACAGTACCTGCCTTGATGCAGTTCTTTGCAACCTACTCTGTGTGAACCTGCTTTAGCGGGGGCTTGGAATAGATGACCCCCAGAGGTCTCTTCTAACCCCTACCATCCTAGGATTTTATAATTACAGTAGTATTGTAATAATAACCATTACAGTAGTGTGCATCTGTGGTTTGTAAATATTAAATAATTATTTCTTTGAGCTTGACTGGGCAAAAGTGTAGTTGCCTATCCCTACAGAATCTTTTTTAATGTAAATCAGTTGCTGACAAGATAGACACATACATTGTTTTCATCTGGATAGTGGCTGGACTGGAAGTAAGAAGCACAAATTGTTTAAGGTAAAGTTCTGCTTGGGTAATACCAAAGATCTTTGCCACAAGGTAACACTGTGAGTAGGTTGCTGACAAATGAGACTGCACTTCCACATGACAATGAGGCAAGAAAATACACCTCTGCAGGCTAGTTACAACTATTAAAAATGCTTAGATAAGTCCTGTTGGCAGCACTACTTTATTTCCAGTGTATCTTAGCACATAAAAGGCTGCTTTGTGAGATTAACAACAGGTCTTTATCCAGACTTTGCAAATGAAGAAATTTGAATCACAGCTTCAGATGCTGTATTGTAATTCTCTACAATCTGCTTATCTTAATCAGTCATCCATAAATTGTCTCTGTTTTACTCTTGTAAAATAAAGGAACACTGTACTTCCTGTGAGTTTACAGACACTTTCATCTCATTTTCTTAAGTCTCATTCTTGGACATGATAAATAAAATGTAAAAGATACAGTTCCTCTTTGTCAATTCCAGTATTCCTTCCCCTCACAACTTTCTGGTAATAGATATCCTTCCACTAATGGGATATTCTAGAAACAAGTATAAATATTCCTGCTGCTTGCATGAATTTCTTGACCACTTCAGTTCAGCATCAGTCCTTATTAGCAGACTTTATTGTTTAAGATTCTTGTGACTTCATCACTATCAACAGAACTAGTGGCTGATAGTTTAGGGTCTCTTGGCTCAAACACAGGTCTGAGATAAACACTGAAAATGAGATGTACTAATGCATTTGCATTTATAGCCAGCCAGAGAAGACATCAAGACTAAAAAATACTGCTTTTCGTTTCCTCAGCAGATGCTGTTGTATATGTAACTTAGTATGACTGTTTCAGCAAATGGGCAGCAATGCATAAGACTTTTATATATTAAAATGCAACCTCTGTAATCTTTTCTAAGTCACGGGGATCAGGAGAGGTGCCTAGAGTCTGGAAGTCAGCAGATGTCACTCCAATCTTCAATAAGAGTAAGAAGGAGGACCCTGCTAACTATAGACTGGTCAGTCTCACCTCCATCCCAGAAAAGGCAATGGAAAAATTTGTCCTGGATGCCGTCTCTAGACACATTAGGGGCAAGAGGGTCACTAGGGACAGTCAGTATGGCTTCACCAAGGGGAAGTCATGCTTGACCAACCTGAAAGCCTTTTGTGAGGGCATAACTGGATGGATAGATGATGGCAGAGCCGTGGATGTGATCTATCTTGACTTCAGTAAGGCATCTGACACAGTCTCACATAGCATTGTCATGGCCAAACTGAGGCACTGTGGACTGGATGATTGGATAGTGAAGTGGATGGTGAACTGTCTGCAGGATAGAAGCCAGAGAGTAGTGGTTAATGGGACGGAGTCCAGTAGGAGGCCTGTATCTAGTCAGTCCTGGGACCAGTCCTCTTGAATCTATTAATTAATGACTTGGATGAGGGATTAGGGTGCACTGTCAGCA
The DNA here is from genome assembly GCA_013397515.1 of Upupa epops. NCBI lineage: Eukaryota > Metazoa > Chordata > Aves > Bucerotiformes > Upupidae > Upupa > Upupa epops. The sequence goes on from VZRI01004368.1 coordinate 186,377, forward strand.
AGTTTGCTGATGACACAAAGCTGAGTGGCGTCACTGACACCCAAGCAGACTGTGCTGCCATTCAGCAAGACCTGAAGAGGCTAGAGAGCTGGGCAGAGAAAAATGTAATGAGGTCCAACAAGGATAAGTGTAGAGTCTTGCATCTGGGCAAGAACAACCCCAGGTAGCAGTATAGATTGGGGCCTGACCTGTTGGAGAGCAGTGCAGGAGAAAGGGACCTGGACTAGTGGACAGCAGGGTGACTATGAACCAGCAATGTGCTCTTGGGGCCAAGAAGGCCAACAGCATCCTGGGATGCAATAGAAGGGGGATGGTTACCAGATTGAGGGAGATTTTTCTCCTCCTCTACTCTGCACTAGTGAGGCCACATCAGGAGTATTATGTCCAGTTCTGGGCACCTCAGTTCAAGAAAGACACAGAGCTGCTGTAGGGTGTCCAACGTAGAGCAAAGAAGATGATGAAGGAAGTAGAATAACTCCTTTATGAGGGCTGAGGGAGCTGGGTCTCTTGAGCTTGAAGAAGAGGAGGTTGAGAGGTGACCTCATTAATGTCTATAAATATGTGAGGGCTGGGTGTCAGGAGGATGGAGCTAGGTTCTTCTCAAGGTCATCTAGTGATAGGACAAGGGGCAATGGGTGCAAGCTGGAACATAGGAGGTTCCATATAAATATCAGAAGGAACTTCTTCACAGTGAGGGTAATGGAGCATTGGAACAGGCTGCCCAGGGAGGTTGTGGAGTCTCCCTCTCTGGAGACGTTCAAGACCCACCTGGATGTGTTCCTCTGCAGTTTGGTCTAGGTGATCCTGCTGTGGCAGGGGGGTTAGACTAGATGTTCTTTCGAGGTCCCTTCCGATCCCTAATGATTCTATGATTCTAAAAAACAAGCATAAAAGCAGAGATAAAAAGATGTGTATATCTGAAATGTGATGGTGGCTATAGCAATACAGTGTTCTACACATTCTGAGTTATCTGTTGCTGTCTTCAATACTAATCTGATTACACACTGGACTAGGAAGCTGCCAATCACTTACGAGCAAGGGATTTTCTGGTGTTCAAAACTTTATCTGTTTTCCCACACATATATCATCAGCCAAGGAAATTCCATTCAAACCTAAGGTGTTTGTTAGCTTTCAGTGATCAGTTTAGCAATGTAGTCTATTTGCTGAACTCTCTTATTTAGTTGTTATTTCTCTATGTCATGGAAAGGTGCCCTGTGCCTAGAAAACTGTAATTTTCTGTTGTGCAGCTTGAATGAGTAATTAATTGCTCGTAGCCGGTGAGATAACTGAAGTTTTTATTACCTCTCTCAACCTTCTGTAATTATTTGCATATATGCCTTTGGCATGGTGTTTCAGTTTCAGTTTTAATATTAGTTAATGTATCAGTATAATATCTCAGTTTCTGTGGATAATTGTTTGCTTCATTAATGAACTGGATACATTTCCTTTACTCAGCTTCTCAGTAACCTTCTTTAACCGATGATATAAACTTTGTAAAGGCACAGACCTTAGAGATCTTTCCCTTGTCCAGAGCTTTCTGTAAAATGATTTATTTGTATCAATACAATATTTATTTAAATTTGGGGGTGGCTATTTTCTAGATTTTGAGGTATCTAATTTTGATCCTAACACTTAAAAAATTGCTACCAGGAGACTAGTAGTGTAAATGCAAAAAGAAAATCCAGGACCTAGGTGTACTGCTCCAATACCCGTTTTTATTCCTTGTTTTGTTTCTTCTTCTAGGCATTAGATTGTGGTTTATCTTTCATAACATCTATTCTTACCTCAATACTAATATGATCCCACTGCCACCATTAAGATCCATGAAGATCACCACTTAGTTAAAATATTATTTAACAATTTTGTTTAATTTGCATTATTTTGTGTTGAGTTACATTTAGCACTAAGATTTGAGTGATATAGAGTGCTCACAATGAAAAGAAAAAGATGGTCTCATCCTAAGGGGTAATTTTATTCCTTAATTTTTGTGCAGATGGTGGAACAGATGTCTCATGTCAATAATTTATAAATTTGTAATTCTGCTTTGGAATTTCGACATACATAGATAAATATGCAAACAGCATTGTCATTTTTTGGCACAACTTGTGCTGAAAATACACTGATCTATATAGGAAAGTTGAAAACTGGTTTATGTTTATTTTTATTTATTATTGTTTGGCTACTTTACTTCTCTGACTAATTTAGCAGGAACAGTCAGATGTCCTGAAACAGCACTGGAGGTTGAATGTCTTGACAAAATCTTGCCCGATCATTTTAAAACTAGTCTGTCAAAGCTTTCCTCATTGATTCAAATCATGTCTGTTTCCTATTGACCAAACAGGTTCCCTTTTACATCTGATGTGGTGATACAGCTCAGACTGGAGTTCCCAAGTCCAAATGTATTTGTTCATTTTCACAAAATCAAAATATTCGTTCAGTGTTGTTCACAAAATGTAGTTCTACGTTGTGCATCCTGCAGTGAAAAAAATTTAGTTAAGAAAGCAGGTCTGTTCCCTGTAGGCTTCAAGGTACCTATGTTGGCAGGTGGCACTTCCCAAATGTATCCTTTGCACTGGAGGAGGTGCGCACAGTTGAGATCCTTCTTTGTTATCTGTAGCCTAGTTCTGTCAGCTCAGCATGAATCTGCAAGCAGAGGGACAGCACAGTCCCAAATATATAAACAAATGTTTAAATTTTAAACCCCCCTTTATTTAGTTAAAATCACAGTTATTCAGCATTTTTCTAGCCCTAGATTCTCAAAACAAAAAAAAATGGGTGGTCACAGCCTTGCTTAAACACAGGTGGTGCTGCTGAGCTTGAACATTATGTATTTGAAGCTGTCTCTGTAAATTTTTAAGTTCAGAACAAATCCTATTTTTTCTAAAATGTTTTTTGTTTTGCAATTTCATTAGTAATTTTTATTCCAAGAATGTGAATCTTGCCTGCAGAATTTCCTCTCTATGTGTAGAACAGACTCAACTAGTAAATACGGAAAAAAATCTGCATGTCAGTACAGAATGCTTCACAATCCTCTGAAAACAATACTGATCTTCTTTGATACTTTAAGAGAAGACATTGATGTAAATAGTGGGAGACAATATTATAAAGGACACAGGACATAGAAGTGAGAGAATAGGTGTGAATTCCAATTAAATTTATGGAGGTAATTATTTAACAAATAGAAGCAAAGAGTGTATTCATAAGGTCAGAGCTGTATGCTCTGAAAAAGAAAGAGAATACTTGAACAATATTTCAAGTGTGAACAAGTCAAGCCAGTCACTAAGTAAGTCTATGCTTATTGTTTTGCTGAAGCTTTGGTAAATTGTCTGGTATTGTAAGCTGTTCTTTAGCCAGAGGTGTACAATATTTTCATTAGTAACAATATCATTTATTATCATGCAGTAAACCAGAGCTGTGCAGAGTGATGTCATTTGCACAAATTATATCATTTGTCTTCAAGTAAGAAATTCCAAACTATAAAATGGTCACTGAAGCATTTTTTAGTGTCTTCTTAGATTAAATCTGTATAATTAATTGCAATTATTGTCTCTAAGTATAGGCAAATAAAAAGAATATTTTCCAAAAACAGTTTCCTCCTTTATTTTTTTCCTAGTTTTTTTTTTAATTTTTTTTACTTTTTCTAGTTGTTTGTAACCATACAATAAATATAAATTTTAGAAATGGATATGTCTTTTAGAAGTTGGTATGTTTGCATATGAAGCTATATGAATCTATGACTACAATTACTAGGAAGAGCATTGGTCTGATAGTATTAGGCATTTAAATGTTGCATGCAATCATTCAAGTATATATCTTGCTTTTAATACTGGTGAACTTTTTTGCTTCTCTTTTTGTGAGATGATGTTTGAAGAGTGAAGCAAATACTTTGATGTTAAGGTAAAATTAAAATAAGAAAAAGATCTTCTACAATTTTAGCATCTAAAATTGACAGAGAAGACCTGTTCTTTCCTTTGAATTTACTCTTACAAAGGGACAATCCTGCCCTGCATTGTCATAAAATTATGTGCTGAAAGAAGATATCGGTTCACATTTTTGCATAAAAAAATATTGAATTATATTGGGAACATTCAGACTTTCCATGCTGTGTTAGCACCATCTTTTAAAGCTACGGTCATATGTGTTCTCAGCATCACTACAACTAATCTTTCAACAATTTTTCCTGGAACATTGTTTCTTAAAAAATGTGCTCTAAAGAGGCAACCCAACTTCATCAGCAGAACACAAGAGTAGTACATCTGTTCCAAAACTTCAAATAAAAAAAAGAATATATTTTATGATACTGTATCACTTGTATTTGAAATGTTTGGGATATTCTTTAAATGCAGTACTTGAGATTCACAGATTTCTAAAACATATATGAGTTCAACTTCTAATTTAAAAATTTTAATCAATTTTCCTCTCAGAGAATTAATGCTCTTTGACTTGTTATAAGTGCAAGATAATTTAACTTTCTGCATCTACATCATGCCAGCCAATCAAAAATAGAATTTATTTAATCTTTTGTGCTTTATGAGGGATTTATAGTAGTTGAATATAAAATAGTCAAGCAGAAAAAACATATTGGCTTAATGCAAGATAACAGTCATAAAAATAAAACATATTTTATTTCTATTAAGAAAATATCTTTATGTCTACCTATCTAGTTGGATAAATCTAGTTGGATAAAGGAAAGTTACTCACAGATCGTAACTGCAGCAACAGTTTTCATCCATTGAAAATGAAAGCAGTGGTTGAGACATAGATGGCTAGGGAAAGCAAATCTTACAGCTAGGAATGCTAGCTACAGAGACTAATTATATATAACTTCTTGTTATGTTTTCTCACAGAATCAAAAATTCTTCATGCAAACAAAAGAACTTGCAAATGTATTTTTGCCTAATGTTAAAAATGAGCTGCACGGCTACAACCTATTGTAACAAAACAACTGCTTTATTATGAAGGTTTGAGATGTCAAAGACATTATTTTGTGTTTTCTTTTGTATTTCTATAACCACTTATTGTTAGGAAATGAGGCACAGGGACATTACTGATAATTATATAACAAATAGATGTGATTTTAGGGCAGGATCATGGGATAATTGAGGTCTGACTTCAGGCAGTACTCTAGTCCAGCCACCTGCTCCAACCATCTTATGAGGCAAACCTATCTCAGGGTATACTCTTAGAATAAACTATGGCTTGGAAAGCATTTATTCCTCCTTCTTTTTTTCCAGAAGAAGATAACTTACTAAGTTTGGAAAATATTTCAGAAGTATAACAAGATCTTAGTGTTTAATAGTTATTTTCTATTATCTTCACAATTTTTACCTGCAAACAGCAAGAAGTGTAACCAGTGCTTCAGAATGATGTGCATGTTAATGAATGGCTACATTAAAGATTTTGTTGATTTCCTATTACAGTTTTAATTGTAAGGCATACACTGAAATGACGGTATTCCTTTACTCTAGGCATCTGTGAATACTGCCTTCTCATATGTTGCTTGCATTGGTTTCCCTGTGTCTTCACAGTCTTTTCATTTTACTCAAGAAACATATTGCTGAATACAGAATAGATACTTGGTAGAAACTGAAAAAAGGAATATCCTTAACTGCTTGGATACAGATTTCTTTCTTTATAGCCAGATGAACTTTAAAGAAAATTTCCTAGGAATGGAAATACAAGGAGGAGCTACACTTTATCCTGAGGGAAAAGAACCATATTACTAAGTGAGTCTTCCTTTTGCATTTTGTATCATCTATTGATTTTAGTACTACACATCCAAGTGGTAATAGTGGAATCACAAAACCATATGCTGTTTAAAATGAAGATTTTTATTTTTAGAAGTACATGAATTAATTCCATTCTGTGTTATAGTCAGCAACTGCATTTGTAGAGATATTTCTGCATGTCTGAGAATCATACAGATTGTTAAAAAAATGAACTCTTCTGCATTACACTTTGTTCTTTTTTATCCCTGGATTACTCCCACTATTTCAATAATTTTGACAAAGTTTTTTGCTCCCTTCACCAACTTCTCTTCACCTTCCACAGAGGTACTTTCATTTTCATTGTGAAATGTTGAGAATCTGCTGATGAGTAAGCAGCTAAGTTCTTGCAAAAGACCTAAAGTAAAAACAATCACGCAACAAACATTAGATGTCTAAGCATACAGGACTTGTGATTGGGTAGGTGTGAACTTTGGGGAAGGGTAAATTAGGGAGAGATTGGTTGTTTCCACAACATCCTTACTGTAGTTGCTTCTTATCCCCCATTTGTCTCCTGTTCTCCCGTTCATTTGAAACCATGGGCTGAAAATAGGTCCCTGATGATTTATAATTTTACTGAGTCTGGGAAACAGCCTGTATGCCACTAACAAAGTGTGTCACTTGTCTGCTTTTCAATTTTTTCCTTCACTTTTTAGATCATATTCATTATAAATATGCAGATAATGCATTTCAATTGTATCAGACTAAATTTTCACAGTAGTGTTGACATATGGTTAACTTGAAGCATTAGCATCACAAAATACCCACAGGTTTCTCACAAAATTTGGCATATAAAACAGTCTGAATCTCTGTTTCATGTGACTACTCCATAAATAGTATTTGTCTCAGTACAATACAACTTTTTGTTGCTGCAGCAACTTCTAGAGTGGTGTTTCTAAGTATTAATCTCTTATGTGCTTGTGTCACATACAGTATTCTTGATCTTGTGATGAGATTGAAGGGTAGCTTAGAATGGCTAAGAGCTGCTAGGTCTTATTTTACACCTGACAGAGATCATGCTCAAAGGAACAGGTTTAGTTCAGATCAGATAAATGAATCCAGAAGGCTTTTTATCTTTTATGAATAATTATGACAGAATAGTTCTGAACAGAAAAAATGAAAACACTGAAAAAATGAAAACACATATCAGTGTAATCACAATTTCACAAATTGATAGATTTATAGAATGGTTCAGGTGGGAGGGGACCTTAAAGACCATTTAGTTCCAACCCCCCATGCCATGGGCAGGGACACCCCCACTAGACCAGGTTGCTCAAGGTCTTTAACACTTCCAGGGAGGGGGAATCCACAACCTCTCTGGGCAACCTGTTCCAGTGTCTCAGCACCCTCATCGTGAAAAATGTCCTAACTTCCAGGCTAAACCTACCCTCTTCCCGCTTGAAACCATTACTCCTGGTCCTACCACTTCAAGCCCTTGGGAACAGCCCCCCCCAGCTTTCCTGTAGCCCCCTTCAGGTACTGGAAGGCTGCTGTAAGATCTCCACGAAGTGTCCTCTGCTCTCAGCCTGTCCCCATAGGAGAGGTGCTCCAGCTCTCCAGTCATCCTCGCAGCCCTCCTCTGGACATGTTCCAACAATGCAATATCTTTCTTGTATTGGGGGCTCCAGATATGGATGCAGTACTCCAGAACAGGTGTCACGAGAGCAGAATAGAGGGGGAGGATCATCTCCCTTGACCTCCTGGTCATGCTATTCTTGATGCAGCCCAGGATGCCATAGGCTTTCTGGGCCACAAGCAAATATGTTGACTTGGTTTTCTGGGATACTGGCTCGTGTTGAGTTTTTCATTGACCAACACCCCCAAGTCCTNGAAGTGTCCTCTGCTCTCAGCCTGTCCCCATAGGAGAGGTGCTCCAGCTCTCCAGTCATCCTCGCAGCCCTCCTCTGGACATGTTCCAACAATGCAATATCTTTCTTGTATTGGGGGCTCCAGATATGGATGCAGTACTCCAGAACAGGTGTCACGAGAGCAGAATAGAGGGGGAGGATCATCTCCCTTGACCTCCTGGTCATGCTATTCTTGATGCAGCCCAGGATGCCATAGGCTTTCTGGGCCACAAGCAAATATGTTGACTTGGTTTTCTGGGATACTGGCTCGTGTTGAGTTTTTCATTGACCAACACCCCCAAGTCCTTCTCCTCAAGGCTGCTCTCAATCTGTTCACTTGGATTGCCTCAACCCAGGTGCAGGACCTTGCGCCTGAACTTGTTGAATCTCATGTGGTTGGCACTGGCCCAGCCTCTCAAGTCTGTCTATGTCCCTCTGCCCTCCAGATGGCATCCCTTCCTTCCAGCATGTCCACTGCACAGCTTGGTGTTGTCTCAACATGGCATGGTCTTCATTTAATAATCAGTATTGTGTTAAGATGTATCACTTTAGACTGCTTTTTAGAACATATTATAAAGTTCTATTAACTTCTCCAGGAGCTTTTTTTCTGGCATTTCAGGATACTGACATTAGCAATTGGATTTCCTGTAAAACTAGAAGGGTTTTTAAGGATCACTTCATCAATAATTAAAACAATATTACCCAAGAAGTAGCTATTAAGCAGTAACACACAGCAGCTTAGGAAAAGTAAAAGAAAATTTGACTAAGGCTATTTGAAATATTAATTCTTCTTTCACATGTGGAATTCACTGATTGCAGTGCATGGATGTCTGTATTGCATGAAGCATACACACATTAGATGATCTTTCAAGGTCCCTTCTAATCCCTAACATTCTGTGACTACTGTATTGCATGGCAACCCACGTAATTTTGTCAACTTTTCACGTGTATTTTAGTCATAAAACATTGAGATCTTCGCTCAATTAGTATATCTAGTCAAGATCTTACCATCGTACAGTAAAAGTAATCTTTTAGTGCCTCCTGGAGTAGATAATCTAAGCCAAAAATGATTTTTCAAAATCCTTTTCTTGTAATGCAACTGTTTTTATGCTCATCCCTAAACATTTGTAACACTGCCTCTTAATGCACTACTGAAACACCATAAATCTTCAAAAAATGTATAGGGCAAATAATTTGTTCCTTATTTCTGGACAAGACCTTTAAGATCATCAAGTTCAACCATTAACTCCTCACTGCCTGTTCATCTTGAAACCATGTCCCTAAGCTCCACATCTCTTAAATACTTCCAGGGGTGGTGAATCTGCCACTTGCCTATTCCAATATTTGGTAATCCTCTAGGTGAAGAAATTTTTCCTGACATCTAGCCTAAACCTCCTGTGGTGGGGAGCTTGCAAGCATTTCCTTTGGTCCTGTCACCTGCCACCACGGAGAAGAGTTTGTCCCACTCCTCACTCAACTTCTTTTCAGGAAGTTGTACCAGGTGGTAAGGTTTCATTCTCCTTTTCTCCAGGCTAAACAACCTCACTTCCCTCAGCTGCTCCTCACGTGTGCTCCAGACTGTCTTGAACTTCATTGCTCTTCTTTGGACACAATGTCTTTCAGTGTCTTGCTTGCAGTGAGTGGCCCAAAACTGAACACAATAATTGAGGTGTTGCCTCAGTACTGCTGGGTATGGGGGAATGGTGACCTCCCTACTGCTGCTTGCCACACGATTTCTAATAATGCTGTTGGTCTTCTTGGTCACCAGGACACACTGCTGACTCTTATTCAGTCAAGTATCAGCCAATACCTCCAAATCGTTTGGTGATGTGCACCTTTCCAACCACACTTTCCTAAGTCTGTAGCCTTCCTTGGGATTGTTGTAAGCCAAGTGCAGGACTCAGCACTCGGCTATGTTGCACTTCATACAATTTACCTAGGTCTGTCCATCCTGCCTGTCTAGATCTCTCCATAGAGCCTCCCTAAGATTCTGTTGATTGACACACCCACATAGCTTGGTGACGTCTGCAAACTTGCTGAGGGTGCAGTCAATCCCTCATCTAGATTGTTGATAAAGATTTTAAAGAGAACATATCCCAATTCCAAACAATGAGTAACACCACCTATGACCAGGTGCCAACCAGATTCAACTCTGTTCACCACCTCTTTTGCCCTAGCCATTCCAGCCAATTTTATTATGCAATGCAGCATGTACTTACTGAAGCTTTGAGACTTAAGTTTCTGAAGGAGAATACTGTAGGAAATAGTATCAAATGATTTACTGAAGTCCAGGAAACAATGACCACAGCTCTCCCTCCATCCACAAAGCAGATCACCAAGTTATAGAGAGAGATCAGGTTAGTCAGGCAGGACCTGCTGACTGGGCCTGATAGCCACATTGTCCTGTATATGCTTGGGTAAGTGCACTCTGCACTGGCTAGATGGCCAGTCCCAAAGAGTGGTGGCAAATGGAGTTAAGTCTTTTTTGCTGAATAAAAAAATATATAAATTTGGACATAGCTACTGCATGAAGAAAATTCAAAGTCAGCTTCTTCTTAATTCATACTGACATAATATATGCACTCAGTTTGCATATGAGAAGCTCGGGTGGGTGTTGCATGTTAAGAAGAAGGAACAACTTGTTCTGTTATCATGCAAATTGAAATTTGTTGTTTTGTCAAAATGCATCACAACCAGATTCTATCCGCCTATTCTAAGCCTTGGTAAGAAAAAAATACACCCACTCTCTGCTAAACTTTTCCAAAGATTTTTATGATGTTTACCCCCTCGCATGCTCCTCCCTTCCTAGTGCATTTTCTCTGTGTTGCTCTTTGTGGCAAAAATATCTTTGCCTGGTAATGAATTCTACATAGCTGGGTAACAAATTGAGTAGTGGAAGATGTTAAGAAGGCACCTAATATTTATTTGACAAAAATCATACTGGTATGACAATTTATTGTATAGGACTATAGTTGGAACTATCAATAGTACTAACTTACTGTGTACACTTTCTTGATATTTTAACCTCTAGATTCACAACTACAGACATGAAAATAAGCTTTTTCTTTGGGTGAATATGTTTTACGCATTTTGACTCTCAAACTGGGATTTAGGAGTTGAGCTATTAGAACACTGTTAAAAGATGTACATTTTGCCCTGCTTGAAATTCTGGTAAAATTACCGTTTGGAGATAAAATAATTAGAAAAATAGTCAAAATTATGCCAAATATCCCCCACTAACAGCAACAAATTTAGAAACTGTCTCTTATATAATATGTTTTCTTAACGAACTATCTTTTCGTAGAAGACTGGGAGGTTTTCTTCGTGAAAAATTTCTAATAAATTATCTCAGAGTTACCCTGTGTGCTATCTGTAATGAGTTAGAGGTCAGACTAAATCTCTATAGAATTTTGGAAAATAATCACCATTGCTTTGATTTAAAAACTTACACTGACAAACACAAATGTGAAAACATTGACTTGTCACAGTACTGGAACTTTAGCTTCTAAGAGAAAAATCTTTAAATTAATAATACTTAGTCTTGACTATTTCATTCAATAAAAAGATAAAGGATTATCTTTAATATATAGAGAACTATTACCTCTTCTGTCTTTTCACTGTTTCTCAGTACTGTCAGGAACCAACATGCCACAGCTGATGTTCATAAAACAGTCTTATTTATATGTAGTTCGACCATTTAATAATAAATGTTGCTCTTACAGGTTGGGCCAGCTTCTGCACTCAAAGACTGGTCTACAGAAGTGCTTCTAGGTGCTGGATGGGTTCTGGCAACAAATTCCTCGAAGAACTGTTTTGCACATTTAACCTATTGAAAATAGCTATGAATTTACCTGTGAAATCATGCTATAGAGTGCACTTCCTTTTAGATACAAGACTCTCAAGTCATGTAATGACACATCATACTGAAGGTGATCCTCTTACAGAAAGACTGGATTCATAAATCAGCTTCTCTTCTTTACATCTCCTGCATTTCAAAACGAGATTCACTGCACCTGCAGCGCTAAATTGTGTGTATTTTCCACACTGGGTCATTGGAGGCTGCTGCCAGTGATGCCATGTCTGAGCAGGAAAGCACAACCGTCAGTTATCTTAATTGAATTACTCTTTTTGAAGTACCTTTAATATTCAGCTAAAAGACTAAAAGTGAGTCTTCATTCTTTGCTTCTTTAGGATCAGTATCTCTCATGCCTTTTTTACACCAGCATTCAGTGTAATTGATACTGACATTTGTCACATGCTTTCACTCCTTCATACCTGGGAAATTTACACTGAGCATGCTGTTCTTGGAATCTACATCAACTCAGCCTGATCTTTCCTATTTTCTTTTAAAGGTTTTGTCCAAATCAAAGATATGCAACAGAAGAAATAAGATGAAATAATATGAAAAGGCTGCATCCAGTTACTGAATTAATATTTTAATATAATCAGTTGCAAGCAATGTAAAATGGCTATTTAAACTTTAGTTTGTGAGAGTTGTCATTCATTAAAGAAGCAAAATTGTAAGTGTTATAATTTTATGGCTGTGTGGCATAGGAAAATAATGTGATTGTGCAGAGATGTAATTTGTCAAACATACGAATCCATACAGTATGTTTAATAGGGATTCTAATGCCTCCTGTAACCTGCATTCTACAACAGTGCTTTTGGATTGAAATCCATTATGATTCACGAGCCGACTAAGTTGATTTTAAATGTCTTGTACATAATAGATTCACAGTGAATACTGGATAATTTGCTATGCCATGTTTTTAAGTGAAAAAGAAATAAGCTACAATGGAATTAGCTAGGTGCATTATAAATTATATATGGTGGATCTGCTTCTATTTGAGTTAAATTTAAGAGTAACTTTATCAAAACATCCTTTTTTAGTTGTTTTTGGAACTTTACCGTTTTTGTGTCATAGACCACTAGATGTCACTAGATGAATCCTACCTCTAATTCGGTATTTACTCTGTGCGGCCTTCAGCCACTGGATGGCATCTTTCAATTGTTTCTGGTACAAGGCTTTTTAATAAGCTGATTTACACTAAGAAGATTACTTTCTTGCTTCATTTAATGCTATAATGAGTCTAAAAGCTATGTTCTGTTCGCAGATGAAAACTAATACAAACATCTGAAGTTTGCATTTTTTAAATGGATTAAAAGTCAGCTGAGGAAATAGGCATTTCAGTAGTTGTATAATAGTCTTGCTTGGGGGGACGTTTCTTGAGGTGCAATTTCTGTGAGGGTCAGCAACATTGTGATTTAGCCTAATCAGAGAAATTTCAGATTTATTGAAAAGTGTATGGTGTTGAAAAGCATTTGTGTACTTGTTTATTTGTTATTTATCTAGCAAAGAAAGCGTAATAAATCTGGTTTAATACTGGGGCAGATAAGAGAGCACAGGCTCTTAGACAAGTATAACCTTTCAGCAACATAGATATTTGATACTGCACTGAGAGTTTGGTTTTGTTGAAGGGTCTAGGGCTTTTCCAGGATGGATCTCTTCACATTCTTTTACGCCACTTCTCCTCAATGTCTTAACTTTCCTGATCCCCTGTGAGCTTAAGTCTGGCCTGGCAGTAAAAAGCAAACCTGGGGACCAAAACTCCAAATCCTCCTTCCCATTGCCCCAGCCACTCAAAGTGGAGAGGTCTCCTGGCCCTATCTCTATGTGTGGAACATTTTGGCCTAGCTGTAAGAGTAGGTTTGCCAGAAATGCCAAACTGAAGTTACCTGCAGTGACAGATGGTTAGTATTTTTTGCATCTGCAAACAAATCCCATCTTTGCTGAGTCTGCAGAGAGAGGCTCCATCCTCCCTTGTGAGGCAGCAAGTAACTTGCTTCCCTTGCCCTGGTTTCCCTGCTAATTTGTGGTGCTATTTTGTACATTTGACCATCAATTAACCCTATGCAAAACTGGGAGGACATTTGCCATATTGCACAAGGGATCCTTCTTGGGGATCTTGCACTACAGCAGCTGCTTTGCGAGTGCTTCTTCTTCCCCAAAGTTCAATGTAGATGGTCTCTTGGTCTCCTCTTGGAGACCCATGAGTGCAGGTTATTACACTGATGGACGGTGACACCCAGCAAAAATATACAAGAAGTATCATAGATTCATAGAATGGTTGAGGTTGGAAGGGACCTCAAAGACCATCTAGTTCCAATTCCGTTGCTATGGGCAGGGACACCCCCTCACTAGACCAGGTTGCTCAAGGCCCCATCCAATCTGGACTTGAACACCTCCAGGGAGGTGGCATCCACAATCTCCCTGGGCAACCTGTTCCAGTGTCTCACCACCCTCATTGTGAACACGATGTGCACTGCTTCTATTTCAAAGATCAGCTCTCCTTGCAGATTTATTTTTGTAATATTCTCTAGTTAAAAAATAATTTTATTGGTTTAATTTTACATCAGAAAAATTTTAAAGCCCACAGAAAGAGGAGATCATAGTACTTAGGTTTTAACAAGCCTCATGGGCTGCAGTGCTAAATTCAGTCTAACTTTTTAAGATCAAGGTTCACAGCATCTGTTAGATATACATCTGTGTTTATTTCATTCACCTTCATGGGAATGTAAAGAAACCTTCCTCCAAAGAAAGAAATACAACATCATTTCCCTTTACATAAACACCTATTTTAAATGTACTTTTAACAGTCTCTCAGATACTAAGAAATTTCTTCTCCATTGTGAAATTAACCTTCTTCTTTAGTTCACGTTGATACCTATTAAAGGCATGCAGTTTTTTTATATTTGAGTGTAAAAATTGTCATAGGAAGTTTGCTCTTGGGTACTTCTCTTATATACAAGAGGAATTAATGGAAGCAGAGACTAAGCTTACAGACTCCTATGAATTTGAACAGGTCTGTATTTCATTAGCTTTTTTATATTTCAGTAAGCTCATAACACTTGGTATTTTTTAGCCTATGTCATTGTGTCAAGTGTCTTCAAGTCCACCTGTGTATATAGTGAACTAAACTAGCCAGGGTTCCAGAATTTAAAAATGACTGGAAAAAAACACCCCCTGTCTTTGTGGGCTTGAAATTTAATGTAAGACTTGGCGGCTGATTACCTACCTTTAAAAGAGCAAAGCAATCTCTTCTTGGCCATTGGGGAAGATATGCTGTAACACTCTGCTGGAATTTTTTCCACAGAACAATTGCCTCTTTGACTTCCTTTGCCTAAGGTTTAAAGTGTGAGCTATTCTGCAATGAATTGTTAGACGTAGAAGCAGAGTGATCCATTTAGCCTTAATTATTGATGCAAACACATCAGCATGCTTAATGGAAGAATTATGAACCTGTCAAGTGCATCTCTCCATGTTTGAACTACAAACATAATTGGAACACCTGAGGAAACAAAAATAATATATGAAACCTTAGTGGAAAGCTTTCAAGCAAAAAAACAAAAAAGTAAATCAATATATTGAATATATTAATTAATTTAAGGTTAAACATGCATACCAAATCATCAGTTCAGTCACTGATCATTATGATTATAATGGTAAGATTGTAAGTAAGATATAAGTAAGTAAGTAAGATTATAATGGTAAGATTGTAGACTTAATCCACTAATTTATACAGTGTATTATCTACAGTTCACAGTTATTTCCAGTTCACAAATAATTGAAAGTTAAATTGCTTATCTAACCTCATGTTTACTCTAAAGTGGTTATTTTATTTTAGAAGTTTGCATTTTTCATTGTGAAACATTTTGTACCTCATCGAGCCATTTCCTCTGTGGAGACTCCTTATGTTTTCCTTCTGTATTCCATTTTCCCATGTCTGATATTAACAACTCTAGCTCCAGCTGCAGCTTCTATTCTTCTGTGCAGACCTCTTTGCAGTAATAATCACAAGTAGTGTTGCACTGTGCTATCACCAAAAATTAGACTGTTGAGTCTTCCAGTTCTTGTTCTCCTGCTTCTTCTGTGTGTGTTGCTGCAGCACTCGACACCACTCCTGTTGTGACAGGTGTTACAAAAAACATTTGCTCTGAAGACCAGTCTTTCTATTTTTTTCCTTGACATTATAAAGGTGAGCTTGGAGTGATGTGAGCTGTCAGTAACAAACTGTTTCTACTGCTAATAACCCTTCAGCACAGATAATTTCAGCCGCCTGTTTTTTTATGTTCCTTCCCATATTTCTAAAATGTCGTACAAAATAAAATTGTCTCTATTTGTTTTCACGGCCAATTTTTAGATGATAATTTTCTTTCATGGAGACAGGAGGAAATGTTGAGATTCCAGATAAACTCAGAAGCAGCTATAATTCTACCTGGTGTTCTTTCTTTTCACTAGCTAGTAAAAAAACTTTTAACCACAGCAGAAAAGTAACTCTTTAGTTCACAGTATCACAGTAATGATGAGGTATGGAAAAGATCCTAAAGATCATCCAGTCCAACCTAAAACCAACCAAGTAAACCTAAACATCTGACATCTAGATCATGCCACTCAGCACTTCATCCAGACTAACTTTAAACATCTCCAGAGACAGTGACCCAACCACCTCTGTGGGCAGCCCGTTCCAAAATCTGATCACTCGTTCAGTAAAAAACCTTTTCCTAGTGTCAAGTCTAAACCTCCCCCAATGGGGCTTAAGACTATGACCCCTTGTCCTGTCTCCAGTGTCCAGGGAGAAAAGACCGACCCCCGCCTGACCATAACCACCTTTTAGGTAGTTACAGACAGTGATAAGGTCACCTCTGAGCCTCCTCTGTTCCAGGCTAAACAGACCCAGCTCCATCAGCCTCTCCCTGTAGGGCTTACCTTCCAGCCCCTTTATCATTCTAGTTGCTCTTCTCTGGACTCGTTCCAGCACCTCGACGTCCTTCCTAAACTGAGGCGCCCAGAACTGAACACAATACTCCAGGTGTGGTCTAACCAGTGCCAAATACAGCGGGAGGATAACCTCCCTCTCCCTGCTGGCCACACCATTCCTGATACAGGCCAGGATGCCATTAGCCCTCTTGGCTGTCTGGATACATTGCTGACTCATGCTAAGCTTACTGTCCACCAGTACCCCCAAGTCTCTTTCTACCTGAGTACTCTCTAAGAACTCCATTCCCAGCCTGTAGTTCTGCCTGGGGTTGTTACAACCAAAATGCACAACCCGACACTTAGACTTGTTAAAACTCATCCTATTAGAGTCTATCCATGCCTTCAGTCTGTCCAAGTCCCTCTGCAGGGCCCTCCTACCCTCCAACAAATCAACATGAGCTCCAGGTTTGGTGTTGTCCGCAAATTTGCTTATGATGGATTCTAACCCATCATCAATATCATCAGTGAAGATGTTGAACAGGACTGGACCTAACACCAACCCTTGGGGGACACCGCTAGTAATGGGTCGCCAACTAGATGCAACACCATTAACCACCACTCTCTGGGCTCGTCCATCTAACCAGTTCCTGACCCAGCACTGTATATTTCTGTCAAAGCCCCTTGCTGCCATCTTAGCTAGGAGTATATCATGGGAGACAGTGTCGAATGCCTTACTGAAATCCAGGTACACCACATCCACAGCCTTCCTCTCATCAGCCAGTTGAGTCACTTGATCATAAAGGAGATCAGGTTAGTTAGGCAAGACCTACACTGGCTAAATCCATGTTGACTGGTCTTAATCTCTTGGCCATCATGCAGTTTTTGCATGATAGCACTCAGTACTAACCGTCCCGTAACTGTGCCAGGAACTGAGGTGAGGTTAACAGGTCTATAGTTACCTGGATATCCTTCCACCCCTTCTTGTAAATGGGGGTCACATTTGCCAACTTCCAATCATCCAGGACCTCACCCATGATCCACGACTTCTGATAAATTATGGAGACAGAACTTTCAGACAGGCTATTGAACTTGTTGCACATTTGAGTATGGACAGATTCAACCTTCCCTAACTCTCCCAATTGCTAAGATTCTAAGAAAATTTTAAACACTATAAGCATACTTTTGCTCTTTTGGGAAACCTTTATGTAACCTGAATTACCATCCACTATGCAGGATTAGGAAGCTTAAGGATCTTAATAAGTTCTGACAGTCTGGAAGGGACAAATCAGAGGACAATTATACATAAAAGTGAACACTTCTGTTTTCATTAAGAGAAATAAATGAAGAACTACCTATGTAAAAGAGGAAAAGAGAAGAAATCTAGATCAATTCATTATGTAAAGAATGGTGCTTAAAGGTCAGAAAAATAGTTCTGTTTTAGTAACTTCTTTATGTGTGGTCCCTACTTCCACTTATGCTGTTTGATGTGACCTGCACAGGAAAGTAGAGTATGATTTTCTTTGTGAACTCAGTGTGTTGTCACACTGAATTACACTCCAGAAAGCAGGCGAAAGTAGGGAAATTTCAAGCAGCCTTTACTGTTTTGCAGTGTGCTCAGGAACTGGTTCATAACAAGACACCATCAATGTATTCCATAAAATTTGATTTTATTATATAGAAACATGCTTGCAGTTATAATCTTGAAATGTGTCTTCATGTCAGTCATAAAATCTCCTGTGGGTGTTGTAATTGACAGATGCAGCATATTAAAACAGAATCAAAAATGCTTTTGCAAAACAAATACACACAAAACCAGGTCTACCAGATTTATAACACTATCTGTGATTTACAAATATCCTGCTATTCTTGTGACATAAGTTACAAGAGAATGATACTTATTGTTTTCTTGTGCCTTTCAGGAGAAAAAAAATCCATTATCTGTAGCTGCTAAGTAGTAATTGAGAAACCAGGGAATTAAGTTTCTTTTTGGAATACACAGGGAGGAAAATACATAATTTGCATTAGTCTTTCATGTTTAGTATGACTTAAATAGGGAGTGACAACATGATAGTAAGAAAAAATAAGCAAGCTACACTAAGAAGCTGTCTGCAATTTATTTTTTCAGCTAGGTTGTATTACATGTATCTCAAGGTCTTTTTGAAGAGAAGGACATCAAAACACTTTTTATCAGAGGAGTATCTTGCTAGTTAATTGTCTTACTATATTTGTAGAGTTCCTCTGTTAAATGAATTAATCTGTTTTAAATTCACCGGAAACATGTTTGCACCAAATCTTCACACAGGAAGCTATAGGAGACTTAAACTTGATGGCCATTAAGAGAGAGCCTCTTCACAAGAGGGTGTTCTCTTTCTGAAATAAAAAAGCTTTCCTAGGTGCATACATTGTCTACCCAATTTTAGGAGTTTAGAACCAGGGTCTGTGAGAGTACGTTGAGCTGCCCGGGTCAGCATAGATACTTTATGGTAATATGTGCCATATGTGACTGTGAGACTATTTAAGTTTGGAAAAGCCATTTTCCAAAGGTTTTTAAGTTTGGCCTGGCGTTAGTGCACTTTACAGTTCTGCACTGAACCTTACAGAGGCCTTGAGCTTGTTGGTTTTTCATTTGATTCTTTTGCAAGTATGGGTTGGCTTTCTTTTTGGAATTTAATATATTTGATGCATTCCTGACACGCATAGATTTTTTTTTCCACATAAATACATTTTATTGCAATACTAAAAAGCAATGTTTGCATAATTCTTCAATGATGTGTGCTGAAGATTCGCTTCCATATTGGCAACTGTCAGGATTCGTGGGTAATTGCTTTCAAAAGTAGTGACAGAATTTACTTCATACAGACTGTTTTGAATAGTTGCTCTCATGAGGTTGGGGAAATGTCTGTTTCAATTGAGTACTTAGCTTTCTGATTCCTTAATTTAACTGCACTGCTGGTTCTATGCATTTTTAATGTATTTAAAAATAGAATTAAGAACTAATGTTGTAAGAGTGATATGCAAACACTGTACCGACTTGAAGAAGAAACAAAACCACATGTCAAAAATAGGTATTGCTTCTTGTGGAGCATTTTTCTCCTCATGGTAGAATACAGAGTGATTTTAAAGACCCAAGAAAAACTGTATTATGAAGAAATCTCAAAAAACTCGATACAGCATCTCTTCAAAGCAGAAAGTTAGGAGGTGATTTGGTCAGTCAGTTCACACCTGGTAAGATGACACAATATTCTAACAGACAGGTATACCATGAGTCCTAGATGAAAGACTGCAAGTTTAAATCTAAGCAAAAGCACACACTTGCACACAGCACTTTCCACTGCAAAAGGTAGATTGCCTGAAGCTCGTGCTTTATGTCAAATCTGAAGTCAGAATTAGAAGGTTTGAGTCAAATATACATTTCCATACAGTGGTGATCTGTTCAAGTGCTGGTGTTTATCCACACAGGAGATGGAGCTGGACATTTCTGACATCTGAAGTTGCATTATGAATCTATAAACACGCACTTCTAGGTTGAAAAGTCGCCTTTACAGAAACAGTTAACACAGATTTTGCTTTCATGGATAGAAAATGTATTTTACAAGGCTATAAAAATACTAATTTTTTAGAAACGTGAATGTAATATTAAAAATATGTAAATACAGGGAAATTCAAAGCTCAGTGATTTCAGCTTCAGTTTAGGAGAAGTAATATAGATAGTGTGAGAATTTAAGTGTAAAAGGATAGTAGATCCCTATCATTAGGATAGTACTGGGAATTTATTTTAATAATGCATATTTGTAATTGTTATGTTGTTTACAAATATGTATTAACTACTTATTGGTGTAGTGCAGATCCAAACTGTTCAAACAGACACGTGTCAAATATTGGGAGATAAAGGGCTTATGGAAATTACAAGAGACAATTTAAGTGAAATGTGAAGTTGTAATGGACATGTCCATGTTGCGTGAAACAATACAAGTTGTTAAATATACTTCATCTTTACTGAGAAAATGGCATTGTCCCAGCCCTTTTCAGTGGCTAAAGTAATCTATTGGCATTATTTATTAATGCGCAAGGATGATCGAATCTTCCTATTAGCAATTACAAACTACAGGAAAGCATCTTTTTGCAAAATAGACTTGTGCTTCTCCTGAAGTTCCATAAATGCTTAAGTTCTGTGACTACTTCAGTGACCATGTTATCTGTTTTGGATCATGCTTTCGTTTTTAGTTATTTCAAAGAATATTTATTCCAACTTTGCACTTAAAAGAAAGAAGATATTTTCCATGCTTCCTCAAATATTTTGCAGTCTGTGTCTTCATGTTTAATGCACTGAGTTGTTAGTTAAAGATGAGCTAAACAGGATTTGCCTACACTTTTTAAAAACATGAACTCTGTTCATTTCCCTGCCCCTGCCTTACAATTAGCTGGATGTATTTAAGCACTTACATTCTAGTCAGCAGCTTTATACATTTCCTTCAGCTTTTCATTAGTCCTTTTTCATTTGTCACTAAGATTTTTGGAATATAGACATGTTCAAGCCTAAGAAATGGAAAGATCATGGGATCTTAGAATTGAACTTACTGATACAAAGTATTGGTGAATGAATGTTGATGGGTAGTATATATGTTTAATATTTATTGATTGTTCTCAACTTGAAAACTGGTACTGTTGTTATAAAGCAAGTTGATGCCAAGATTACACCTAGTATCAGAAATTGTAATATGGAAAGTGTAGTGGTCTGGAAGACTTGGGGATATATTCCCTGTACAGAATACTATATTCCTTATCTTTCCTGCCACTAAAGTTCATGTCAGCATAACTGTTATACAGCTATCATAAAATACTTTGTTAAGGAAACACAATTTTTATTAATATTGTGTGGCTTACATGTGAAAAAAATTATTACTTGGAGACAGGTGAACAGCAAGACATCTCCCAAAGAAGTTTAAGAGTTTCATAACTGTGTCTGACAGTGTGTGGTGATTCTTCTTTTTGCTTTTCTTTTTGCAGTAGCATGTTTAAGCTTGCATCTACTGTGGGAATAAGATGATGCTGAGTAAGCTATTAATGGTTTATATATTACTGTTAAAAAAAATTTCACACTTCTGCTTTCCCAGCATACTCTGAATCCCTCTGAGGGCATGCAGCTCTGAATTAATTTTGGAGGTTAGAAAGTACTGGTGGGATGAGAAAAAGGCTGTACTGTCAAAAAAACCCAAACAACCCAATAAAGCAAACTGCAGAAGTATCCATTTTACATCATACATATGGGTTTTTTTATATTACTATGCTATATAATTACAGAATTCTAATTTTATTCTAACTATTTAAAGCTAGATCATTAAGCCAGTGTAAGTCATCTAGGAGAAAATTGAAAAAAGTATAGAAAGTATCAAACAAACCCAATTTTCTAATAGAATTAATTTCATCTCAGATTTCAGGGAGAACATGTGGGTAAAGCCTGATTTTCCCAGCTTGATGAGTGTATAGTCCTTCACTATTTTTTCTCTCAACTTCTAACATAGGAATACTGTGAAGGAGTGAGCCTGTGCACTGGACATAATTACAGGCATTAGCGTTCTGATTTAGTGGTATATTGCTGTTTTATGGTGCTATATGGAATGTTTTTCAGTGGAAAAGGGTACATAAGACAGTGCAGAGATGAATCCTGTCTCTAGTCTTCACAGAAATATGGTAGACTGAAGTTTGTTCTACAAATCTTCTGTTGTGAATCAAGAAACTGTCAAAATCTTAGTGGGTGGATACAACCTCCTTTGGTGTACCTCAGCTGAATGACAGATGTTACTTATTTTTTGATCAGCTTATGAAATCATTTGCTTCACATTTTCAGCAGATTACTGGAGGCAAGGGTTGCATTCACAGCCAACCACAAGATTCTACTCAGAAGGTGTTTGCTTTTAAACCAGCAGGGCATCTGTGGCACTCTAGAGATGAATTTTGAATGACAAACCACTGAATGAAGGAACTTTGCAGTCTCAAAAGTGATGCTTTATCTCAGGGAAAGCTGGAGCTTGGGATGAATGTGGTGTGAGCATCTGTATGCACCACCCAAGTGCCACAGTTACTAGTCAGAACATTTCAAATTACTTGCATTCTGTTTGCAAATTAAACAAAAGGTGAATTAAATACAAGCAGTTTAGCAGAAAAACACTTTGAGAAGCAATTAGGTGAGAATCGGAGCAATATCTCTGTATACATGTTATTTGGATAGATGTTCAGACTGTTCATTCACCTGTCTTTTTCTGATATGCAACAATACTTTGATTTAGATAGTGTGTTCTTGGTACTGTGGAGAGTGTTCAGAGATCCAAAAACTCATGAGTGGCCAGATTCTCTCTAAATTCCCTCTTCAGATCAGTGTAAAACTACCTATCTTTTCAGAAGTACATTTCATGGGTAATGATTATTGTTATAAATGTAATTTTAACTTTTGTAATCCTTTTGATCCATGTATGCATGGGACCCTGCCACAAGTGAATTCAGCTTAATGTTTTATGTAAATGAAAGAACAGTGCACTGAGAAAGCTATTAATGGTTTATGTATTACTGTTAAAAAAAAATAAATCACACTTCTGCTTTCCCAACGTACTCTGGATCCCTCTGAGTGCGCTGAAAGCTGCAGTTGTGCAATTGCAACTGCTGTTATCCATCCTCTTGCCTTAAGTGAAGCAGTACTAAATCACATCATCGATCTTTATGCTGAAAATAAAAGGGAAAAAAATCTTCTTTAAAGAGGCCTACTCTTTAAAAAACAACAAAAAAGGAGCTAGTAAGAAGTAAAATATTTGCAGCCATTTTTCTTCCTGAAAAATAATTCTGAAGCAAAACCAAGCAGATTTAGACTTCTGAGCCTTAGCTCTTTGGCAGGAATGCAAGTGGTTGACCCCCTAACTATAAAAGGTTTGGTGTTGTTATGAGCACAGTAAAGTTATACTGTGTTTAAGGTACCACTGACAGATGGGGAGGTGTCAGGATTTGAAAGGCTTATTGGTGTGAGAAAGGCAAATCTAGTCTTGAGCAGGAGACAGTAGATGGAAATAGTTTTGGAAGCCAACTGCATGTTCCCTTGTTTGAGACTGACATAGGATGGACAGGAGGTGTGGTGATGTCTTTTCCTAAGAATGTCTTGGCTATAACTTTCCATGGATTCAAGGAGAGATCAGACAGCATAGTGCCATAAAATATTTGAAGATTGCTCAGAAGAATGTTGACAGCAGTTGGAGGGTGGAAAGATAATTATGGGAAGTTCCATAAATGCTGACTCTTCGTGGGGTCTCCATATCTCCCACTAAAAAGGGAATGTTGAGCTAATTAGTGTAAGTCAGCATGGGTACTTTTAGGAAGGAGTATACATTTAGGGTTGCAGAAGTTTGAAACTCTCTACTCTACTACTGCATAACATTGCCTGTTATGTCATATGCTAGAGACTTTGCAGACCCGATTATTTTATGCTGTACTAAAGAACACATGTAGTGTTACTTTTACTGGTTATTATTGTCTCATGTTGAAAGATTCTTCAAGATGCTGTGAAGCTTCTCATGTCTCTTCCGCTCCATGATAAGATATGTTCCCTGTTTTCCACTTAAAATTCTACTTCTTACACTCCTATGATTAGAAAACTTGACTGAAGGTACTTACATTTTTTGAGACTTACGAGTGCCCAAAGGAGAGACAGAAAGTCAAATGCAGTGGGTGAGAAAGTTAGGGGATACGGTGGTAGTTAGCAGTTAGACTGAAATTGCCATTTCAATTATGTCTTGTCCAGAGAAACATAGAATTATTGAGCCTGGTAAAGACATCTAAGATCAAGTCCAGCCTGTGACCTAACATCACCACAAAAAAAAATAATAAATTCAAGTAACTTGTTAGCATGTCAGAATCTCATTTGTTATCTGAATTGCCCAGACAAATCTCTCCACCAAGTGGACATGCACCACTACTCATAGCTCTTTATCTGTTAGTTCTGTCTATGACCAGCCCAGGTGATGTTTCCCATGTTGTTATTCTTGTTTGTAAAAGTCTTTGGAAATATTTTAATTCATGGGTCTCTTTCTATTAAAATCTGTCTGCCTGTAATTGTGAAGAGTGCCTGCTCTTCACCAGTATAAAATCTTAAGTGTCTCCATTTGCTTCTTCTTTATTTTCAGATTTGGTATACTCATGTGTTCAGATGTGTTTTCTTTAACAAAAGGGGAAAACTGCCCTGATGAGGGATTATGCAAGGCTAAAACAGTGGGCATAGTGAAAATAACTTAAACTTCTATATTCAGTTACATTTGGTGTAGATTTACCAGTGACTGTTACAAAGAAGGCATTTTGTAAAGGATCTGATACAGATTCAAGGCAAATAGTTCTCCCACTTAGTGGGTTATGGATAATGTAGGAAGCTGCAGATATTTTAACTGGCTTGACAACTATTTTGTACACTAAAAGCTTTCCTTTGTTAATGAATCTCTCTGTAATTTAGTCTCTATTATTTCTTTCCATTATGTCTCTCTTTTCCTTTATGATCCCTGATTAATATTTTATGTGTTAGAGCCAAGTTTCCCTACGTTTAATCCTCCTTCTTAGTTACCTATTTTTAACATTTAAAATATATATATTAATGTCTGAGTATTGTCATTTCCATTATAACTCATGGGAGACATAACAGACAGCTGTGTTTACACAATCAAATTGCAGTTTAAAGTCTGAGACTTATGGTAATCCTTCTGATCTAATCAGATACTTATTCCAGCAAGAATGAAAATCATAGAACTGTTTACTCATTATTCTCATTACTTCAGTAGATATCTAGAAGACTAGGAATTTTTCACTTAAGAATGTAGAAATATCTTCTGTGGAGACTGAAAATTTTCAGTTAATTTAAATCAAGATGGACTTTCATTTTGCCAGACTAGGTTAAAAAACTCATTTTTTTTTCATATATGGCAAAATTACAAAAACATTAAGGAAACATTAAATGTTGACATCTCTTTAGTTAAAGGAAAAGGAGAGATCTGAAACTCCAGAGCCATCAGTAATCAGCTAATGGCCATTCACCATACATGCAGGATGATTGGGCTGATGAGTCTCTTTTTCCTGATTCACAGTAGGATCTTGAAAACGCATTTTCAGTATTGCAGGTTGCAGTTTTGGTCAACAAAGTAGTGTGATCCACTACTATCAGACTCTTACTGGCCTAATGGATGTTACATAATTAAACAAGGAGGAAACACTCCAAACAAAGATAATGGTAGGATTTAAAGGAAGAAGATAGTCACAATAACAAGATATGCAATCAGCTGGTCTGAGAAAGACCTGAGTAAATATAATTTCAATGATTTTGAAGGAAACACTACACTATTTGTAATTTTTTAAAAATTTTATTCAGTTTTGTCTGCCTCCTTTAGCTTATAGTATGATTTGTTATTTAGCTAAAGAATATTATCAGATACCTTAATGGGATACATTGACAGATGTAAGTTAACCATCAGCTTCCCTGTGGATCAATGGTATTACAGGTCCTTTCAGCTCCCTAAAGTACATTTCACTGTCAATGCACAACTTCATTTGCTAAATTGTAGTACCCCTCTTATACAGCCACATTACTTTGACTAGTAAATCCCTTGTCCTGTGACTCATAAGTTGATTCTCAAATGTAGTCACAATGAGTAATAAGAGATTAAATGATACATAGATTTTTGAAATAATTTTATACTGTGCACGATCCATCTTGTGTATCCTTTCACATATAAGCCAAGAATTCAAAGAAAAGTGTAAATAATGTGTCTTAACATACGAAAAGCATTCTGTTTAACATGTCTTCTTTCCTAAGCTGTGTTTTTCAAACAATGGAAAAATTAAATACATAAGCTTCTCTAAGCAGACTTCTCTATGAAAGAACCACTAGTCAGCAGATGTTCGAGACGTCAACAAAACCTAGGGTATGGTTAGCTTTGAGAAAAGAACACTTGTTTTCCCATGCTTCTCTCCTCCTTTTATTATTGTTCTCCCATAACATTTTAATTCAGCTGCTGCTATGTCTATTACTGACTCTGCTTTGACTCACCTTAGAGGAGGTTACAACCACAGATTATGTTTTCTATTTCAGAAAATTTATCTAGTCAGAAAATTAATCTATCTAATTATCAATTTTGTTTTGATCAAAACCAGACACTTAGAGCAAATATTGATAAAGAATGAAAAAACTATGATGCCTATTGGTCTGCCCTACAGATTTATTATGGTTTTTACTAAGTAATCTTATCTGAATAACAGAATGTGAAATACTTTTACTGTGATACTATTTCAGCCTAAACTGAAAACTTCAAACATGATAAAGCTGCAAGGCTTGCATGGGTTAGGATTTTGAGATACCTTTCCAGGAATTTAATGTCAAAATATCTCATAAGCTCAATTACACAAGTTACCCAAGAAATACGTATTCAGTGTATTCCTTGAGGTTTGCATCTAAACTGCACTTGTTCAGAAGTAAGAGAAGCAAGAGCAGCAGCATACATGGGCTGCAGAACACAAGGAAGCTTCTGGCAGCGTAATTTTTAAATATGCTGAATATACAGCTGCAGCTCCCAGTGCTTTAGAACATGGATGGGAACTTGCCAGTGTAAATGAACTCCAGAAACCAAAGGGGAAATACCGTTCACAAACTTTTGTTTTCTGTTAGTAGGTTCTGTAACATTTTTTTTAGCATACTGTTTTAATTAACACCGTTTCCTGAGGCCTCCTGTTCAAGATCTTATTTTTGCTACATTTACATAGACAGAAGGTAATGTTTTTCTCAAGCTGAAGTAGAAAAGACTACTGTGCATAAGTAGCAAATGTCTTTCTCAAGTGTCAAAAACAAACCTCCAAGCACTATAGATGCGCTAAAGATGTTTCTTTTAACAGTTCAGAGTAAGCACATCCCTAGTATTGCAGTGCACTGTGGAACAGGATGCTCTTTTAGTAGAAGTGAAGTCAATCAGAAAACTTCAGTGATTGCAAATGATATTTATACTGTTTTGAGTTTAACACAAGAGAACTAGAGGATATAGCTAAGCATACAGATCAAGTGGACATGTTATATGAATGTTAGCTATTTTCCGGGAAAATGCATGTGATTGGAGACTATACTAGCATCACTGAGATTCAAGTGTTTTCAAAATACTACGTTTTAATAGCATCCTGTCACCCAGAAGAAAAACTTTTGAATTTGATGAGGACCCTCCTAAAGTAAGTTTTGAAAATCATTGTAAAAATAAGTATCTATTGATTTCCAGGTAGGATACACTGTTACTTTAAATAAGATGAATCATATCCTAAAAAAAGTTGTTCTAAAAATCTACCAGTATTTTTTGCCTAAAATTCTCAAATGTCGTGCTAGGATGGAAGCATTATTAAGGTACTGTTCAGAATTAACAATGAAAACAACCTTTTATGTGAATACATGGATTTTGAGGCTTATGTCAGGTGAGTTAAGTGGATGAACATCACAGGGAAATACCACACACTTAGGGAAGCTTGGATGTGATAGTGCCTCATACTAAAAAGCTACCACTTGGGGTTTTCTTGATGGTTCTAAGTTAATTTGTACTTGCATCAAAGAACTGAAAACTCTGTTGGATGTTCATGAGTGTATCTTCAGTGCAGTGAAGCTGGATTTTGAAATATCGCATACAAATAGCAGAGATCTGTTATAGAGCCACTGAGGCTTGCTTAATCCAGACGTGCATCATTCAGTGCAACCCAAGACAGAGTTCAGTGTGGCAGAAAACCCACAGAAGAGTTTACCTTGCACTGAACAAACTTCCACAGGTGAAATCTGGGCAATTCCTTTCTGGTTTACATGGTAATGAGAGTGAACTCAGGTTTGCAGAGTATAGAAGAGACAAGAGGGAACAAAAAGTTCTTCAAATGTTACTTGTTAATATTTAATCACTAAATTGTGATTAAATTTGAATAGCAGTCCATGATGCTATGCTTGTGATTTATCAAAGAGTTGCAGGTACACAGTGCAGTAAGTAGGAAACCTCTACATTTCAGTAACATTGTTGGGTCATACATTTCGTACAGCTTTCATAATAAATGCCATTTTTTCAGAGATTTCTCTTTCTGAGTTCTTGCTGGAGCTGTATTTCAGTCTGGCAGATATTCTGAACTTTGTGTTTGTAATATGACATATGTTTCTAATAAAATAACTACTGTCAACCTATCTATTTTCTGACCAAAATTATTCTCAGCTCCTTTTAGTTCTGTGTAGTTGGTGTGATAGTGGAAGAATTAATTTTGAAGTTAGCTGAGACTTGGAAAAATTTGATAGCCAAGTAAGATAGAAAAGGATCCTTTTATAAGTTACTGCTCACATTTTTTATAAACATTTGTTTTATTTGCAAAAAAACCAAACAAACGAGGTTTAATATGGGGGTCTTTAAAGTAACATATATTTGAAACAATTATACTTCTTCATTAACATTTCATGTTGTAATTGTGTCCGCAAACCACCATGACTATGACCATAGTTATGATGAGAAAACTCCATAGACTGTTAAATACTTTGAAGAATGAAATCCATGTTGTACTATTAAGTAGTTTGCTATAAAGTAATGTGTCAAAAATATTTCTAAAGGAATCTCAGGAAATTGTAAGTTAGTCTTTGAGAAAATCATAAGTAAGTTTTAGATAGCGGCACAGGTTAAGACCATATAGATGCATAAAGAAATGCATTAGGGATTCTCTAAATTTTAATTTGGTGACTTGATTTGTGCAACAACCATAAATTGACATAAAGTAATTCAGGATCTGGGAAAGCATATAGATTGCTGCAATGTTTTTGATTAACTCAGGAAAGTGGAATTTGCTAACACTTTATCAAGTTCTCACCTCCGCTCACTGCAAAGTCCCTAAAGATAGAACACAACATGTGTCATATGCAAAATCAATCATTAAAAAACACCAGACCAAAACAAAACAAAAAATAGGTGGAAAATACCTACACTATTTTGAGCTCTGCATGGAGTTTATTTTTTTTGGCCTTACCTACCATAATAGTGTTGCTGCAGGAAATGCTTGAGGGAGTTTCATATATCTCTCATGAAAAAAGTTCATCCTACTATTGCATACTTTGTAATCAAGAGAACAGGTACAGCACTAGGTCATCTAGACTAACCATATTTGCACTAACTTTATTTTGAGACCATGAATAATTCACTGTAAGTCACTGACCAAGAGTATCCACTTGAATATTAGTGATTTTTAAAACATGGTTAATATTCTGTTATTCTGCAAAAAGTCTTGCTCGTGTTTTGTTCCTTTTAAAACAAATAAAACCCACCCCATAACTAAAACTGAAACAGTCTTCTTGTATTTATTGAAGTTTTAATCTGTTATCATTAAATAAGGGGAGATTAAAATCAGGAGAGATTAAAGGACTTTATATAGAACAGTGTGTGTATTTGTGGTATCAAATTGGAGTTCAAAATCTTGTAAGTTAGTCTGTGTCCTTACCTAACACAAGACCAAAACCCAGAGACGAGATACAGGCTTTTCCAATAGTACACAAGACTTTGAACGCAGTAATTATGCAGGCAGATGGGAACTCTGACTTGTAGAGATACTAATTTTTGCCTTAAAATCCATGAGGTTTTGATCACACAACCAGAAATTTCCTGTCAAACCTGAGTGACATCTGCTCATGACTGTCATCTAGCCAATTCCCTTGTTGCTGCAATGTTTCTGAACTGTAGATCCATTTCCAAAACAGCAAGGGAGAAATAGTTCAGATTCATAAAGCTCGAGGCACCTGATATACTGTATGCAATCCAGGACACAGAGGTCAAGCTTTGAATTAGAGCACAGACACAGAAATCTACCCACAGGAAATTATTATTAATTCCTGTAGTTGTAGTAATAGTATGAAGGGAAGCTGATTAGCAATCTGGGTCAGTTGTATGAACAGTATGCATAATGATTTTTAAAAGATAGGAAACACTTTAAATTGTTTCAGAAGCAGCGGAGTTTAATTATGCAAGGGCTACTTACTAGTTGCAGTACTGTTTTCCAGACTATTTTCAAGGAAAGATTAGGAGCAATCCTTTCCCCTGCCAGAGAAAGACAGATTAAAAAGTGAAAGGATAGAGTAGGGAATTACAGAGAAGATATCTCAGTGGGAGCCTTGCACCTTGGTAAAGCTGCCTGGCATTCAGGTGGAATAAAAAAAAGGCTGACATGTTTTTGGAAGCACCTTCTGGTGACTTCTTCAGCACCTATTTATCACAGTACCATGTTTTTTCTGTCTTGCTGGTCCACCTGTTAGCAATCCATCTGACTGGTTTACAAAGGTCTGAATAACACATGCTGGCAAGTCCAAAATGAAATGGAAGAATGCTCTGAGAGAAAGATGGGTACAGTTTAAAAATTACACCTAACTTGGAAGTTTCCCCAAAATGTTGTGGCACTGGATGCTGGAAGCATTTACTATACAGGAAAATAGCACCGACAGCAGCTCTCAACTGTTACTTCTGATGCTGTTGCTGCTTAGGTGAATTTTCATTTCAAACTAAGAAGGGTAAATGTAAATACTTCAGGAGTTTATCTCTAATAAAGCGTATTACTATAAAGATTTAAAAACAAGCTTTTGAACATGAGGTTAAAAAAAGAGACGGAGTGGATAAAAATACATATGCATAAGAGGATAGTTGAAGATTTCTGAAAGCTAAGCTGAATGTCTGATGAGAGACTAACTCTTGTTGTAGAATGAACTACTCAATGACAGTTTTATCTGGGAAAAAAAGCACTAAACCAACCTCAAACCCACAGCATTTTATCAATCAGGTCCTTTGACATGTTTCAAAGCACAGGCTGGTCAACTCTGCTTGAGACTTTATCCACTATAGAGTGCTACAAGCCAAGTTCTGTAAAAGAAGTCAGTTGAACAGCACAACATCTGTACATGAAAATAGACAAAGTAAATGAAGACATTTGGGCAAGGCAAGCCCATCTGGAAACAGATGCAAGAGTTTAAATGGATTGTATCACTTCTAGGATTTGGCAACTCCAACAGGCTCTGCACAGCAAGTCAAGAGCACAGTATGGTTAAAGGCATCAACTACATCTCTACCATCCCAGGGGTGTAGGAAGTGTCCAAAGACAACACTGAAAATTGAACCATGCAAGGAGATTTGTTACAAAATCAATCATCACCTGAGAATGCTGCTTGGGATTAACTCGGGGAGGCAGTCCTGGTGGGTGGGGTCTCAGAATCAGTGAACACTTTATTAGGTGAACTTTGTCAAAAGGAGTTAAAAGAAATGTGCTTTAATGCAGCAAGTTAGACAATAAGGTTTCAGGGATATTGATATTTGTTAAGGAACAACCAATGTGTAGAGAAAAATGACCATGGAACACATATACACAGCAAACTGGTAATCTGAATGTTACTAGTAATTCTGTTGGAGTTAGATTAATGGAAGGAAATACAAATAGGAACACCACCCTCCACCTCCCCTGCAAAAAATAAAATAAAATCCTCTTTAGAGGGCATTTGAAATTATTTTTAATATTATTGATTGTCTGGTGCATTTGACCTGTACATTGTAATCTGCAAGTTGCTCCTACCTTATGTGCACACTTGTTTTTAGTCAAGTTTCCTACAGGTTTTATCTGAGACAGCTTCAGAAATGCTTCAGAATCAGGGTTTACTTGTAATGGAAGAAAAGTAAGCAGATGTCATATGACCATAAAGCAAGTACTCACGGACTGGTTACTTTATAGTCTTTCCTTGCAAAGGATGACAAGTCCAAGCATTTGTATGAAAGTTGCTTTATTTCTTGTGATCCTGTTTCCCCTCTGTCTTTTGACCCTTTGAGCAGTAATGAATACACAGAGCAAAGAACTGTGGAAAATAATCAAGTTATGCTCTGGTAACCACAGGAACATATGAGAAAATCACTGAATAATTCCTAGTGTTTCTGTACTCCAAAAGTTTGGCTAAAGATCATGTGAATTAGGAATATATATTATTTATGGGACAGATTTGCATGGTGCTTTTACTATTAATTGGAATAGACTATTGCAGCCTTTCTGCTCTACTTGTGCTAAACTGAAAGCTACCATTACTTGAGTAATAATATATTTTTGTTAGATATAAAAGCTGTATCATTACTAGTAATGTAATTTGGAGCACATAACCTATCTTTTTCTAAGGTATAATTTTCAACTCTACTATAAAATAGCATCCTGGTGAATTACACTGTCAGGTAAAAAGGCACATTGCATTTATATATTTTTTCTTGTAAAGTCATGATTTATCCTGCCATACTCTCTGGAAGCTTTCGTCTCTGGTCATTTTTGTTTCTGTTGATCTCCATACCCAGAGGAACTGCCTCCCACAATGATTACATTACAAAACATTAGGTAGATACAGAGAGATGCAAGTTTTAAAATGTACGTAGGGTGGGCGTTTACATGACTTGCCTACCTAATTACCAACTAGCTTAACTAGTTGTTGAGTTTCTAATGAGTATAGGGAAGTCACCAAAACCTGTCCTAATCTGCATTAGAAAACACACCTCTCTTTCTTATTGATTCTAGAAAGATCCAAGTTCCCTAGCTGTGATACGCTTATCTGATGCTAATGTTAGTGTCCTATTCTTATCTCCTTTCTTAAATTCTATTTAAATTTCTTCTATGTGTCTTGCACAGCATTAGGAATAAATGCAGTGTACTTTTGCCCTGTTGTTACTCTCCACTGATGAAAGAAGACCCTGGATTATGTGATACAATATATGAACTACTATGGCATTCTATAAATAAGCAATCTTGTCTACTGAGTTTTCCTATTATTACCTGTTCAATTTTAGGCTGGGCATTATGTAATTGTCTGTTAAAAAATATTATTCAGAAGGGAATTTTCATATAGTGAAAAATGTTTTGCAGTAATTATTTATTTATGTGGAGCAACCTTGGTAATGGGAACACAAGTATTTTTTGAAATATTTCTGACATAACATAAATACCATTTATTAATTTTATTGATATAATTGAACTTGCTCTTACATTAACCACGTTACTGTAATAGCTTTGAGTTCTCAGCTAATGCCATACTTGTGTACAGAACTTACACATTTTAATAACATTTATTAGCAAAACTGGGCACCCAGCACACTTCTCAATACCCAAGTCATGGAGGTTAAGAGCTAGGACTGGGAAAAGAGCCATCTGTGCTAGGGGCAGATCAGATCTGCAACTATATAAAGAACCTCAAGGTGCACAAGTTCATGGGACCTCAAGGAATATGCCCACAGGTTCTGAGGGAACTGGTGTATGTAGTTACTAGGCTATTATCCATCATGCTTGAGAACTCATGGCAGTCCATTGAAGTTTCTGCTAGCTGGAAAAATGGAAGCATATCCTGCATCATTAAAAAGGGTAAAAAACATGACCCCCATGCATGACATCCTTGTCTGTAAAATAGAAAGATATGGATTTGGCAGATGGACTGCTCAGTGGATAAGTAATTAGCTGGATGGTTGCACACAAAGATGTTTGGTAAATGGCTTTTTCTCCAAGTGAAGGTTAGTTATGATCTGAGTTTCTCAGGGTATGTTTAGGGCCCCTTGCAGTTTAACGTCTTTGTTGGTGACAAGGGACAGAGCCATTGAAGGAAGCCTCAGCAAGCTTGTCAAGAGCAAGCTGTCTGGTGTGGTCAATGTGCTAGAGGGAAAGGAGGTCATCCAGAGGGACCCACACAGCTACATGAAGTTCAACAAGTCCAGGTGCAGGATCCTGCATCTGATTTGGGGTAACCCCAAGCACAAATATGTGGGGTGGGAATGAACGGAGAACAGTCCCAAGGAAAAGGACTTGAGTCATGGTAAACACAAAGCTCAACGTGAGCCAGCTGTGAATTAATGCAGCCCAGAAGGTCAACTGTATTCTGGGCTGTAACAAAAGAAGTGTCACCACCAAGTTATGGGCAGTGATTTGTACCCTCTACTTTGGTCTTATGAGACCACCCTTGCATCCAATTCTCAAATCCCAAACACAAAGATCACATGGAACATTTGGAGCAAGTCTGGAGGAGGGCCATAGGAGTGGGTGATCAGAAGGCTGGAGCACCTCTCTTATGAGGATAGGCTGGGGGAATTGTGTTTGTGCAACCTGGAGAAGAGAAGGCTTCAGGGGGACATTATAGTAGCTTTCCAGTACCTGAAGGGGACCTACAAGAAAGCTTTTTGCAAGGGACCCTAGTGATAGGACAGTGGGAGAAAGTTTCAAACTAAAAGCAGGTAGATTTAGATGAGAGTGGTGAGGCACTGAAACATGTTGTGGATGCCACCTTCCTGGAAGTGGTCAAGAACAGGCTGAACTGGACTCTGGACAACTTGATCTAGAGAGAGGTGTCCCTGCCTATGACAGTGGGGCTGGAACTAGATGATCCCTGAGGTCCCTTCCAACTTAAACCATTCAGTGAAAAACGGTAGCAAGGAGGTTTAAAATCTATCAAGTTTATAAGATTCCTGGGAAATTTTAAGGCCATTTTAAGTTAGTTTTCTGATTGGCTTAGAGAAATGTGTATTTGTGAAACAATTACTTCACCATATTTGTAATGAAGTTCCTGATTAGATCCTCCTTAAGTGCCACATTTACCATATCAGAGTAATCTAAGGTGTTCAACAGTGTTTATCTGTCAGTAGATATAAGTTGTATTAGACACCCACCTACATCTTAGTGGAGATCTTTAAAGGATACAGCTCCATTTGCTTTTTGTTTACTTTTACAGTTCTATTTGGCAGTATATTGTAAATGTCTATTATCAGCATTATTAATTTCCCACCTGTTATTGGATTCTTGGATTCCTTAGAGTAAAATCTAACAGAAAAATATTTTTCAAGCCTAAGAGGTCTCATTAAATGTTAATAAAAACAGACTCACAGGCATCTGCAGCATCTGAAATTCTATGTAGACAGAGGAACTGAGAATTTTAACCAGAACTGTGACTTGCTGATGAAATGACTGTTTTCCTGAAACTCTTATTTTACAGATTGTTTTAGTGGCCTGCTAGACTAGATTAAATGAAGAGGAGAAAAACATGTAAGTTGTAGACAGCCAGGGCGGATTTCCTGCTTTTCAGGATCCAAGACAGCCTCCTACTCATTTCACATGGCAGCTAAATTTCCTAAATGGACATAAACTTTCCACTCCTCTGTAAGCCATACTAATTTGTTTACAATAAAAGGGAGCTTGGTAGTTTTCCCAAATCTATGTTTTGATTTTTTTATAAGCATTTGTTTTTCACTGTGACAAACATTAATAAGCTTTAGTGTCCTGATAAAATAGTGCTGTTAATGCCCATTCTTGGACATTGTCTAGCATATCGTTTTGAAAAATTGGTCAGTCCTTTAGCCACATTTTGCATTCCCATGACCTCACCTGTGTAGCAAGTTGATAAAATGCTGCCTGGCCTTGATGATTCCTTTTGCCTGCAATCTTAAGCACACCAATCACCTCTCAGATAGAATCCGTCAGGCAAGAGAAAACAGTTTGGAGAAACAAAAGCATTTTATTAAATCTATATCCAAGAACAGGAAGAGGGAAACCCCAGAAAGGTGAACAAACAAAACAGAAACTGTGTCACAACAACATTTCACGCACTCTGATCAAAATGGAGAAAGAATTATGTAGTGGTCTTTCACTCCAGATGAAATCCCCTAGGGAAAGTGTCATATATTGCAGGGAACCACTTCAAACACCAATTTTCTTGTCATCTGCCAAAGGTTTAAGAGTCACAAGTCCTTTCATCTTGTATGAACAGTCCAGCCAGTTGAACAGCAAACACTCTTCAGGGGTTCTTTCTTCTGCTTACTTTTATATTTCCCAGTTTTTCAGTCACAGCTGTGACAATAGCTTCCTTGTCTCTGCTGTTCAGTAAGTTAACATGGGGGTGACCACATGTTCAAGATGGCGGTCCACAAGGAACATTGCCACATGGCCAAGATGGTGGCCCAGACATGAGGACAAGATGGTGGCCTTGTCCCAATGGCTCTGGTAAGTGGTGGTTGAAGGGGTCATGTGCCAGCCTGCACCACACTCAGAACTGGGTGAGCAAAGGACCATGTGCACTTTGTGCCCAGCCACTAGGCTAATGCTGCATCCCAGTCCTGGCCCCAGCAGAGGGCTGGCAGACACTGCTGCTGTAGTGGGTAGTGCTGCACTGTGGCTCCTGTCCCAGGAGTGCACTCCAAGAGAGTAAAAGTGGAAGAGACACCTTGTTTTAAAGAAGACCTCTCCCGTGTCCCCAGTTTTTCTGTGAGAAGGGAGAGAGGGGTGGAGTTGTGTTTTGATTTGCAGAGAAGCACAAACCAGAATTTCAAAGCACCACAACCTGTATTCTTTTTTGCATGCCATTGGTCTCAGAAATCTCCTACAAGATACTTGTTCAGGATAGGTGGGTATGCTGTATTCAGAGGACCATGTGCTATGGCTACCTTGCATGCACTTCGTCTCATTTTGGGCAGTAAGAGTCTGGCAAACTGAAAACAAGGGCAGTAGTAAAGCTTAGCATGGACAGTTCTGCTAGTGTTGCTATATTGCTACTCTCTTTGTGAAGGTTAATGATAGGTACCAAAGACTTGATAAAACACAAATTAAGTGATACATACCAGCTTGTAGTAAATCTGTTTAAAGCCTAAATAATCCTACTAATGAGCCAGAAGTTGCAATGTGTTCATA
This sequence comes from Upupa epops, assembly GCA_013397515.1. Classification (NCBI taxonomy): domain Eukaryota; kingdom Metazoa; phylum Chordata; class Aves; order Bucerotiformes; family Upupidae; genus Upupa; species Upupa epops. Next base: position 223,474 of record VZRI01004368.1, read on the forward strand.
TTACACAGAAAGAAGTGTGCAGTCATTGTGTTAATGATTTTTAAGTTGCTGGTAGAAGGCCAACATTCTTATTTATCTATGAATACAGAGCAAGTGTTAAGACAAATACTTTACCTTCTGTCTTCTTATCTTAATATCCTCAGTCAACTGTAGTTTAACATCTGCAGTTATATAGTGAACGTACTTAGGAAATTCAGTGCTTAGTCACTCACATGTTTATCAGTCCACAGTTTTTCAGCATCTTGCATGAAATATTGAACAGCTGTAGACAGTATGAAAAATGTAAATGGTGCTTTAAGCTGAAAATGTTAGCATTGCATCATTTGTAATGAAAAATAGAAATTGTTTGTGTAATTCAAATATTTCCTCTAAGTTTGTTGTTGATTGATGCAACATTACAACATGGCAGTACCAAATACGGGTAGAAGGTAATTACATTTTATGGATTACAAGAACAGCTATTGCTTACATTACTCCAAATTATATGACTGAAGTTATTTTAATGAAACTCCATATTCCAGCCTTCATCCCCAGCTATCTCTTGCTCTCAGAAGTAGCAGCTAATAAGTACATGAAATATACAATGCATATTGAAGTGACAATATTATTACTTATCATGTGTGATAGATTTTCCATTAGATTAATTTTCCTCCATCAGGAATTACGATTTTCTGCTAGGCATTTGCTCTGCTCTGGAGAAGCATGTGTACACAGCTGGTGGCTGTGACTTTCTGTCTTTAAAGTTGTTTTTCTAGTACTGAATCTTCCTTGCTTTCCCCAAATCTCCACATCTACTTCATAGTGAATTAAAGAGCCCAACAAAGAGGAATTATTGCCAAACACCTGAAATAGCTGCAAATAACTATCAAAGAATCACAGAATAATTTTGGTTGGAAAAGACCTTTAACATCATGAAGTCTAACCGTTAACCCAGCACTGTCATGTGACCACTAAACCATGCCTCTAAGCGATATATCTATATATCTTTTAGCTACTTCCAAGGGTGGCTACTGTGCCACTTTCCCAGCAGCCTGTTCCAATGCCCAACAGCCCTTTCTGTAAAGAAATTTCTTTGTAATATCCAAGCTTTCTCTTGCTTTTCTTGAGGCCATTTTGTCTTGTCCTATTGCTTGTTACTAACCCCCTTATCACTATAACCTGTCTTCAGCTAGTTGTAGAGACCAATAAATCCCTCCTCAGCCTCCTTTTCTCTAGACTAAACAAAGACAGTTCCCTCAGCTGCTCCTCATAGGATGTGTGCTGTAGGCTCTTCACCAGCTTCATTGCCGTTCTTCAGATTATGCTTTAGCACCTCTATGTCCTTCTTGTGGTGAGGAAGTCTGGTGAGGAAGGCCCAGCTAAAAGGACTGTCTCCATCTGTCTCTACACCTATTTTAAGTACTGAAAGGCCGCAATAAGTTCTCCCTGGGCCCCTCCCTTCTCCAGGATGAACAACACCAACACTCTCAGCCTTTCTTCAAAGAAGAGGTACTCTATTCCTTTATTTTTGTGGCCCTCTGGACCCACTTAAATATGTTAATGTCTCTCCTGTGCCAAGAAGTCAAAAACTTGACACATTACACCAACTGAGGTCTCAACAGAGCAGAGTAGAGAGGCAAAGTCACCTCCCTCAACTTAACTCATTTATTATCTTTTTCATGCCTTTCTGAATAATTTTATTTGCATAGCTAATTTTCTAGGGACTTGGGTCATTGCTGCTCAAACTAAACTAAACAAGGCTTCAGTGACTTGTCTTGAGCAGATGCTTCCACTGCATAGTCCAATGGGACTATTGCCTTACACTACTTATGCACAAGTATTGCAAAGGGGGCATTTACCTGCTCCTCAGCACACTTAGGCCTTCACACCTCTATGATTTCATTTAATGTGTGCTTCCACCATGATATATTAAAAAGTAATTTTAATAAATTTAGTGATAGCATTTAATATGCTGCAATACCTTAACATTTTCTGTGTAGTTGTGGAGTAGCTTAGTGGTGGACTTGGTACAGTTAGGCTAATTGTTAGACTTGGTGAATTAGAAATGACACAATTCTGTGATCCTGTGTTGAATTCTGAGTTTGTCCACTTCTTAATTTACTCTTTCTGCAGGGGGAGGGGGGAATAATTGCATAATTCAATATATGAAAAACACCTTAATTGTAGACAAAGCTCTGAGACTGATTTCTTATTTAACTTATGTAATTGGTTTATAATTCATGCTATGAAAAGGAGAAAGGTTTTCTAGGAACTGTAGTGAGAGTCTGGGGTGTGTGTAAGCTTCTCAAACTTCACAAAAGTAGTTCCCTTTCTGACATTTTTTGTCTGTTTGTAAACAATTTAGGCTGCCAGTACAGCATTTGCTTAATAATATTCTTGCTTGCCATGAACAGTTGTTTTTATGGTTGCTTGGTAGATTTTTTTAAATGAAGCTAAACTATATAACATCACTACTTGCTGATGTCTCATATGTGAATTCTTAAGATGTCTGTTTCATCATGGAGTAATATTGGTGTTTGTGCAGCTTATCCAGGATAAGCTCTTAAAGTATACTATAAGTATTGACTAATTAACCTTTTTGCACTACAGGGCATTAAACTGGGAAGTTCAGTTTGGGGAGGACTGAAGAGCCACAGAGATGATTGAGTATCACACAGTTGATTCCAGATGCTGTTACTAAATGCAGGATATGCTACTTTTCAATGCTGCAAGAATATTATGAAGTACCTTCCACAAATTAGTGACTGGTAAAGCATAATGGTTAGGAATGAATCATTCTTATAATTTGTATTGTTCTTCAATCAAGAAGAGAAAGAAATGTACAAGGTGGGGGAAGATACCAGGGTTCTGAAGAGAAATTTCAACAAATATGTGTGATGAGGTTTGCGATACAGAGCCACAGACACTGACAACAGGACAGGATGTCAAGGTATAACCTCCCTGAGTCTGTCTCGTGTCCCATAAACTTCCTTGTGTTTCAGTACCCCCTTCCACCTTGTTGCTTGACTCTGCTTCCTTACACTTCTCTATTGCTTCAGCTTTGACCAGTTTCTAAAGATACTAATGAACCCTGTGCAGTTTGTTCTTGAAAAAAGCAAGCAATATATTGCTCAAGCTTTTGCATGGCCTATTTTCTGTGCTTCCTGTCTTTTGCCTTTCTCATAAACACATGATTTTAGCAGCCATTACTGAAAAAGCTGATGATGGGGCAATATGAAAAAAAAAGAACTGGTGGCACATGACAAAAACTGTTTGCAAAATCAGGCAAATCTCTACTGCTTGCAGTTGGTCGTAAGATGCTGCTCACCAAGAATTTCAGAATTCTTTTCAAGGAAAGAATTCTTTCCAAGTGTAAATGAATGTCCCCTGCAATCATTGAGCCACAATTGGATATTTTGTTAGTATTGACCTAGAGGAAATGAGAGAAGAAAATAATTCATTGGCATAGGTATTTCCGATGTTTATTTGCATTGCTTCAATAGTTCAGATTATATGGAAAATAGAAGCCAAATTGACCTAATAAAGTAATGAGTTGAGAAAAAAATATGATTTTAAAAACTGAAAATATCAAGAAAGAATTTTAGCATTTCCAAAGCCTCTGCATTCCTCTGAGTTCTTCATAATTTCACTTGTTTTATCTATTTTCTTTTATAATTTCTGGTTTAGATAATAATATATCTGTTAATATGTATATTCCAAATAAGGCTCACTGACAGATTTCATACAACTTTAGAAAATTTCATGTTGCCAGCATCCTTTAAAGGTATCTAGTTTAACATCCCCTGCAATAATCACAGACATCTTCAACTAGATCAGCTAAATCCAACCTATTTTTGAATGTTTCCAGGGATGTGCCATATAATCTCTCTCTCCTGGAAACCTGTTCCAGTGTTTCACCACTCTCATTGTAAACAATTTCTTCCTTATATTGAGTATAAATTTCCCCTCTTTTAGTTAAAAATCTTTACCCCATGCCCTGTCCCACCAGGTCTTGTTAGACTGTCCCTTTCTTTCTTATAGTTCCCCTTTAGCACTGAAAAACCACAGTAAGTCCTCTCCAGAGCCCTCTTTTATGGACAAGGCAAACATTCTCAGACATTCCACAGGAGAGGTGCTCTATCCATCTGATTTTTTTTTGGTCTCCCCCAAGACCAACTTGAAAAGATCCACATCTTTCCTGTATGAGGACTCCTGAGCTTGACACAGTACTCTATGTGAGGTCTCTATCAGAATACATCAGAGCATCAGGATAATTACCTCTCTCAGTTTGTTGGCCTCTCTTCTTCTCATGCAGCCCAGGGTGCAATTGACCTTATGGATTTGTAGCAATGGATGGGCATGGACTCAGCAAGTTGATTCAGTGAAGACAGTTTATTAAACAATCCTAAGCTTTTTTTATACACAGATCAGAGGGCTGTCCATATTGGCCTTTTATCATTGGATACAAAAGCATTACATACTTCTTTATCTTAATGCTAATTTGTTGCAGTACCTGTTTACCACCATTCTCAACTTGTTTCTTTGAGATCAAGCTCAAACATGTTTTCTCCCATATATGGATGCACATTGGCAGTTTATGTCCAGTTTTTAATTGACCAGTACTTTCAAGTCCAGCTTTGTAAGATTGCTCTCAATTCTTCAGCCAGCCTGTATTGTTACCAAGGATTGCCCAATACCCAGTTGCAGGGTCTAGCACTTGGCCTTGTTGAATGCCATGATGGACCCACTTCTCCAGGTTGTCCAGGTCCCTGTAGATTGCATTTCATCTGCTAGATATGTTAACTGCACCACTCAGCTTGGTGTCATCTGCAAATTTGCAGAGAGTGTACTCAATCCCACTGTCAACATAATTGGAGATGCTGAAGAGCATTGGTCACAGTATGGACCCCTGGTGTATACCAATTGTCACCAGTCTCCATCTGGACACCAAGCCATTGACCAACCACATTCTGGATGTTACCATCCAACCATTAGTTATCTACTGAAGAGTCCAACTGTCAAATCTATACCTCTTCAATTTATGGAGAAGGATGTAAGAGCCATGCTGGTCTTTTCACTTCTGTACACCTCAAGATACTGGAATGCTCTTGCATTCTATGGATAGCTTCCATAAGTGTCTTCTAGCTGTAGTGTTGTGTGATTTTGCCCAGTAACAGTCTCCTGAAATATTTAGCATCAGTAAACCATTTACTCTTACTAGCATTTGCTTTAAATATATCAGTTGGTGTACTTGTAGCTATTTGTTTAGTCATACAGAATACTAAATTTGTCTTTGCAAGCAACTTAATTTATTAGTACCTATAATGAGCCTATTATAGTCACAGATAGAAAAGGATACCTTTTGATTACTTTGTTCAGGTCTCAGACAGAATAGATATCTGGAAATAATTGAAAAATACCAGCAGCCGGAAGTCATTCATCTTATATGTATATTGCTTAAGATGAAATATAGGTGGAAGAAAAAAGAATACAATGTGTTTGCAAATACTTATAGTTAGAATGCAATGGAAATTATTTTGGTTCAGTTTGCCATGTGCTAAAGATGCTGTAGTCATGGCAGTCAAAATAATGGGGCTCTGCAGGGAAAAAAACCAATGGTTTTATTATGTAACCTTTCTTTGGATGTACAAAGTGCTCTAAATTTGGATACTATTTTTTGAGACAGTATATGTTTGAGTTTTTCACCACTCTTTGGGTTTTTTTCATTTGTCAGTCTGCCTTGATGCATAGTAAATACACACCCCATTCATTTAAAGCTAATTACTGATAACATACAAAATGTATGCATCCAAACATGAACAATCGGTATTTTTTAGCAAAAGAGAAAATGATAGTTTTTGTCAGGCAGTTTAATTGTTAATCAGAGAAACAGTGCCTGATGTTGGATGACTACTCTAAAAACTGCTGTTAAAATGCAGCTTCTGACAGATGAGTGAACCACAGGAAAGAAATTCAGAAAATATTAACTTGTTCTATTTACAGTAATCTGATTCAAAGTTTCTACCTAAAGGGTGATTTCAGTGTGTTACTGAGGAATCAGTATAGTTTGGGAACTGACCTCCTTGAGAGCAGCTCTAGACAAAGGGAGCTGGTGGATCACAGGCTGACCATGAGACAGCAATGTGCCCTTGTGTCCAAGAAGGCCAGTGGTCTCTAGGGATGCATTAAGAGTATGGCTGGTAAGTCAAGGAAGGTTATTCTCCCTCTCTGCTTCACCCTGATTAGGCTGCATCTGGGCTTTCCAGTCCAAGATGGACAGAGAGCTACTGGAGAAAGTATCACAGAGTTACAAAATGATCAGGGGCCTTATAAGGAAGCATCTTTCTTATAAGAAGAGGCTGACAGAGCTGGATCTGTTTAGCCTAGAGAGGAGACTTAGGAGGCATCTCAAAAATGCTTATAAATATCAAAAGTGCGAGTGTCAGAATGATGGGGTGAGGCTTTTCTCAGTGGTGCCAAGTCATAGAACAGGAGCAGTGGACATAAATTGGAACATAGGAGGTTCAGTTTGAACATGAAGAAAAACTTTTTTATGCTGCAGGTAACAGAGCACTGGAACTGCCTACCCAGAGAGGTTGAGGGTTCTGTGTCTCTGGAGACATTCAAAAGCCACCTGGACGTGTTCTTGAGTGATCTGCTCTAGCAGGAGAACCTGCTCTAGTAGAGGATTCAGACTAGATGATCTGCAGCCATCCAACCCCTACTCTTCAGATTCTATGATTTATGGTTCTATGATTCTATTAAAAAAACCCACAAGAGTAATGGCCAATTCAGTGAGATAACTGAGTTGAAAGGCTGTGGGGTGGACCACTGAGCCAGAGAATGTTTCTGAAAGGAGCTACACCCAGCTGAAAAGCACTCCAATGGAGTATTTCAGTGGTTGTAATTGGAAGCTACAGCTACTCCAGAGCTGGCCTGGGGAATTGCCATGGTTAATCATAGAATCTTAGACTCATTAGAGATCACAAGGGACCTTGAGAGAAGCAGTGGGACAGAGCTCTGTTCTTAATGAAAACCAGGTGGCTTCTATCTGTCCTAGGGTGAAATGTGACCACACTCGTTCTCATAAAAGGAGAGCTTTGGTGATCATCATGCTGTGTGACCTCCAAGCACAGCATGGCAAGCAGTGAATGGTCTGTTGTTTGCATGGCAGTTTGCAGGGAAAGGAAACACGTAGGATGCTGAGATCTTTGTCTGCTCTGACCACTAGTCGTGGTTTCTACCATGACTGAAAGCAGCTGTCCCCTCCAATACTGAAGGCAGCTGCTCAGGGAAGAATTGCAGCCATCCCAGTGTTGAGTTGCCAAGTGTGCCTGGCTGTTATTCCAGTATAGGAGGGCAATGGTGACCTCACCTTTGGGAGATGTGCCCAGGTAGAGGAACTGCTCTGCTTAGTGATGTAGCTTCAGGAAGAGGTAAGATAGACCATTGGATCCACTCCCTGACTTCCCTAAAACAGAACAAATGGTCAGGTAAAGCCCATCATATGGGGGAACCTCTGCCATCCCTTCATCTTATTGAACATAGTCACTGTAAGGACAGGGGAAAATGGTGACATGTTCTTGCCCAGTGTAGCAGTCTCACTCACAGGGGGACTTCCCAGGTTCCCTTGCAGAAATAGTATGAAGCCCTGCAAGTGGAGCTGATCAATGAGGAAGATCAGTTATTTTGCTTAAAAATGCTCCCAAAGTTAAAGAAACCCAAGGCCTGAATTAGACTTTCTTCCACAAAGAAAGGAGATGAGTCATTGTTATAGGGATGGGAACAGAAAGCCCATTATGATACCTGACTCATTTCTCCCTCTGGGACCTGGGTTAAGGATGTGGTGAAAAAAACACAGATTATTATTGATTGTTGACTTTTCAGGTAGGCAGCGCTAAGCTAAAAAAATATCATAGAGGAGTCAAGAGAGACTTCAGGTCAAGGGATCAGAAGTACAGGTAGTGTTCTCTGCTGTCCTCCCGCAGTTGCAGGAACTAATCCAGAAAGAATGAGGAAGACAAGGATTTCAGTCTGGTGCCACCAGGAATTTGGGTTTTTTGATCATGGATCAGCTTACGTGATGCCAGGCCTGCTGGCAACTGACAGGGTACACACATCTCAAAGGTGGAAATGGATTTTTGCACAGGGGATGGTTGAGCTTCTTGACAGAGTTTTGAACTGGATTTGAAGGGGGAAAGAGAAATCCAGGCTCAGTGGAGAAGGGCCTGGGAGTGGCTCATTAATGTTTGCATTAATATTTGTGGGACAGTGTGATATCTCCATTGCTATCTCAATATTGCAATACTGGGTGGAGTGATATGGAAGACACATGCTGACATAGGCCACCAACAAGCTAGGACTCACAGTCATGCTTGGGAATGACAAATATGTATTAGACCTCTATACCTGAAGAAGATGCGCAAAGTGCATCTATACCAATAAACAGGAAAAGCTTGAAACCATTGTCCAGCAGGAAAAGTATAAGGCAGTTTCTCTCATGGAAACATGACAGGATGAATTGTGTAATTGGAGCACTGCATTGGACACTATAAGATCTCCAGACGGGATAAGCCTGGAAGGCCCTGTATGTTAGGGGAAGTCTTGACTTTTTAAGTGTGATGATGACGGTGATGATAGGGTTGAATGAGTCAGAGACTGCTCCAGAGCTAGATCAGTAATGTGGCAGCACATCTTGGCATTCAGGAGAATTTTCTAGGGTTCCCAAAGCAGGGAATTGCCATATAAGGGGAGAGACTGCAGTACCCGGAACTGGGAGCACTTCTGTGGCACCTCATGTGGTAGGAGTGTGCCCACAGTTCCAGTCGCATTTTAAAACAGCTGTAGTCAGAAGCTGCCCTGAGTGGAGCCAGGTTGTAAAGACCACACCACCTCCATTAAATAAATCCTTAAGGCACAGTGCAGCAAAACAGTGGCCAGCAGCATACAGGAGTGGCAATTTGGGGGAAGGGGGTGCAGGAAGGTGCTTAAGCTTTGCCAGTTTGACAGGTGAGTAATATCAATAAGAAAATAGCTATGGTGTCCAGCCAGCTGAAAGCCATACTCCCATTGCTCCTTAGAATGGATGTGGCAATCCAAACAGAAATCCCATGGAATGATTGAAGTTCCAGCTGTTTACACTGACATTGAAAGGAACAGATAGATCTAGTCTGTTAATACATGGCTCCGTAGCTGGTGCCATCAGCAAAGTTTTGGGTTTCTTTGTAATGGGATAAAGTACACAGGACCAGGTTTTCCAACATCAAATGGGATTCACCATGGGTAACAAACAGGAGGAGTTAGAAACTGCTGTGGTGTTAGAAAGCTATGACATAGTTGTGGTGGAAGCTTGCTGTGGTGAAACGTATCACTGGGGTGTGGTTATTGACAGCTACAGGCTGTTCAGAAGGGACAGGCAGGAAAGGAAGGGTGGAGGTGTAGCCTTCTTTGTCAAGAAGTGGACATAGTTTAGGGAGATAGCCATTTCAAATAGCCATGAACAGGATGAAAGCATATGTGTAGGAATTAGAGAACAAGACAACCTAGGGAATCTCATGATGGGCGTCTACTACAGGCTATCTGTTATCTACTACAGAGGTATCTTACTGATACCACCTTTTTACTCCAGCTACAGGAGGCATCACGCTCAGAGGCTTTCATCCTGCTGGGGAACTTAAACTGCCCTGATATCCGCTGTAGAACTAGCACAGCAAGACATAAGCAGTCTAGGAGACTGCTGGAGTACATAGATCATAATTTCCTAAGTCAAGTCGAAGACAGTCCTACCTGAGGGGATGTATATACTGGGTAAGGCAGGGATGCATGGAACAACAAAAAGGGCTTCTACAAGTAGAATCAAAAAAGGAAAGTGAAAGAGACTGTACAAGCAAGAGTGGTAAATTAGTAACAACAGATTAGGGGAAGGCTGAGATATGCAACTCCATTTTTGCATTAGTCTTCACTGATAACCTCTCTTCTCACACCTCTCAAGTGGATAGACAGCAAGATGGGGACCAGAGGGCAAAGTTACTCCCACTGTAACAAGATCAATTTTATGACCACCTGAGGAAACTAAATTTACATAAGTTAGCATGACCTGATGAGAAGCATCCTGGAGTCCTGAGGGAATTGGCTAATGGAATTGCCCTGCCACTTCCCATTATATTTAAAAAGTCCTGGCAGTCAGAAGTTCCTGGTTGGTGGAACGGGCACACCTGCTACCATTTTGAAATTCAGTAGAAAAGGAGGATCCTGACACCTAGCTGCCTGTCAGTGTGGGAAGATCATGGAACAGATTCTTCCAGAAGCTATGCTAATGTGCGTGGAGGACAAGCAAGTGATTTGAGATAGCCAGCATGGCTTCATCAACAGTAAGTCCTGTGTGACCAATCTAGTGTCTTTCTATAATGAAGTAACTACATCAATGAACACGGGAAGAGCTACAGCTATCATCTGTCAGGACTTCTGTAAGGGCTCTGACATAGTCCTCCACACATCCTTCTATCTAAGATGGAGAGACATGGATTTGATGGGTAGGCTGTTGGGAGGATAAGAAATGGTCTGAATAGTCATTTCCAGAGAGTAGTGGTTAGCTGCTAAATATCCACGTGGAGACTGGTCAAGTGCTGTCATTCAAGAGGTCCGTACTAGGACGTGTTCTTCAGCATCTTCATAAATGATATAGACTGAATGCACCCTCACCAAGTCTGTAGATGACACCAAGCAGAATACTGTCATCAGTTAACCAGAGTGACTTGGATACATGGGAGAGGTGGACCAGTATGAACTTCATGAGGTTTAACAAGACCAACTGAAATCCTACACCTGGGTCAGGGCAATCCTTGGTATCAATAAAGGCTGGGAGATTATGTGATTGAGAATAGCCCTGTGGAGAAGGACTGGTGGACAAAAGACTGGACATGATTCAGCAATGTGCTCTTTCAGCCTGGAAGGCCAGTTGCATTGGGCCGCATGAAGAGTGAGCAGAAGGTTGATTCTTCCTGCCTACTCCACTGGTGAGGCTACACGTGGGTACTGCCTTGAGCTATGGGGTCCTCAATGAAAGGAGGACATGAACCTTTTGGAGCGAGTCCAGAGGACAGCCACAAAAATGATCAGAGGGCTGGAACACCTATGAGGATATACTGCACAGGTTGGGGTTATTCAGGCTGGTGAAAAGGTGGCTCTGAAGGGACTTTATTGCAGCATTTCAACACTTAAATGGACTGCACAAGAAACATGAAAAGGGACTTCTAGCTAGGCCTGTTGTGACAGGAACAAGGGATAATGGTTTTAGACTAAAGGAGGGAAGATTTAGACTAGATAGAAGGAAGTTTTTTATAATGAGGGTGGTGAAACAGGTATGGGTTGTCCAGTCTGCTAGTGGAGTCTCCAGCCTTTGGGACATTCAAGGTCAGGCCAGAAGAGGCTCTGAACAGCCTGCGCTAGTTGAAGATGTTCCTGTTCAGTGTAAGGAAGCTTGGACTAGATGACCTTTAAATGTTCTTTCCAACCCAATGCATTCTGTGATTTTGTTGTTCTTATCAGTAAGAATCAGGGGGAATGCCAAGATCAGGCAGACATCATTGTCACATCATCTCAAGAAAAGGGAGTGACTCAGGTTCATGGATTCAATGGGGTTGAATTAGATCTGCACGAAAGTCGAAGTTTACTAAAACTATCAGATTCTGAACTCAGAAGGCACAGAAATCACAAAGTCACTAGATAAGTCACTAGATACTGATCACTAAAAATCACTAAATCACTAAAGTCACTAGATACCACTAGATTAGGGAAGAAGAAATGGGAAAAAGAAGAGAAGACAGTTAAGAGGTCAGATCACCATTCAGGACTGCAGGCTCTGGCTCCCCACTGCGCCTTACTCCTTGGCTCTGCAGATCTCTGAAGAAACTCTTTGACTTCTCTGTCTTCTCAGTCAATTTCTAAGTGGGGAGTGTGGTGGTGGCAATAGGTGATCAGTCTCTCTTAAATTTCTTCATCTTTGCAGATTTTCGGTGTCTTCAGCAGTCCTTCGGTCAGTCTCTTGTACTGGCTGCAGGCTGGAAAGGGCTGATAGAAAAGCAGCAGCACACCATCCAAATCTCTCCCTTTTATCCCTGCTGCCAGGAGTAGTTTTCTCCCCCACCTCAATAGTATGAGAGCCTTTGTTCTCAGAGACTTAGACAAAGCAATGGCTAGCAAGTTCTTGAGAGAGATGATAGCTCACCATGTAGCATAGTTTTGCAGATAGGTTGGCAGAGCTCCAAGCTCTGCTCGCTGAACAGTGCTGATCTCTCCTGCCAGGTGTTAACTCTGTTCACAAATTATTTTCTCTTTGCCTACAATGGTTTGAGCCATCTCACTTGTTATTAGTCAAAGTCTTCAACTGAGATGAAGAGGCAGATGAAGTATTCTCTAAAGAGCTTGGTAAAGGCTCAAAATCAGTTCTTGTTCTTGTGGGGGGACTTCAACTTAGCAGACGTCTGTTGGAATCACAATGCAGCAGAAAGTCCCAGAGGTACTTGCAGTGGAAGACAATTTGCTAATGTAGCTGATGACTAAGCCAACTAGGGAAGTCTCCCTGCTAGACCTGCTGTTTGTGTGTTTGTGAACAGACGAGCACTAGTGGGAGATATGAAGGTTGGTCATCTTGGACATAGCAAGCATGACGGGGTAGAGTTTTCATTTCTTCAAGAAGTAAGGAGAGAGTTTGGCAGGACTGCTACCTTGGACTTCCAGAGGGCAGAACTTTGTCCTCTTTAGGAGACTGGTTGACAGAATCACTTTGAGGCAGTCCTGAAGGACAATGGAGTCCATGAAGTTGGACATTCCTTAAGAGGGTAATCTTTGAGGCACAACAGGCTGTCCCCATGCACTGTAAAATGAGCCAAAAAGGTAGAAGCCTGTCCTGGATAAACAGAGAGCTTTGTCTGGAACTTGGGAAGGAAAGGAAAACCTACTGTGTATGTGTTGTAGTTTGAAAATTTGCCAGATTTTCAGGTGTTTGATTTTGTACTTTTATGACAAAGGTGCATTTTATATTGCAACTAGACATAGTTGTTCATCAGTCCACTGAGGCACTGTCCTGATCCCAGAAGTGATTGGTGGACAGAGACCATAAAATGGGGTGGGCTTCTGGATTTTGCCTTTCTTTTCCTGTTGCTTGGCAGATAGAGCTCTGCTGGGGTGAGGAGCAAAGTACTCCCTCCACCTCGGGATGGGGGCAGAAAAACGGTCCAGCCACCATGTCCCTGCCACTGAACGGCCCAGCCACAGCTCCCCCTTCCCCAAGGGCTGGACCAGAGGGATCAAACCTTTGGACTATATCTTCTGCCCCCAGCCTGGCTCTGGTTGCAGCAAGACATGGAAGCAAGGAGCTACCTGCCACAGCCCACTTATCTTTGAAATTGCCAAGGAAGTGGTGAGCTCTTAACCCTTTCTCTCCCTCAGAATAGTAAACATTTGGGAGGAGGAAAAAGAGACAAAGAGGAAAGAGAGGGAGAACTTGGAGCAGGCCCTTATTACCATAACAGGCGTGGCCACATGTGACCTGTGCTATGTTCCTTCTGTCCTCACGATAGGTATGCCTTCTCATGACCAGGGCCATGGGGCTGATGCAGACGCTGTATCTGAGCTCTGCCACTGAGATAGTGGAAGAAGTTAAGATGAGTGGGAGAAAGAGGTTCTAAGGTTGGCTTCTGAAGGTTCCTACTACTTGTCGTGAAGTTGTGTGCTAAAAGGAGCAGATGGGACTGATCTTATACACCTTTAAGAAACAGAAGAAGACTGGAGTTCTGAAGTGTCTGTTGTGTTCCTGCATTTGAGATGCTGTTGTGGCCTGAAGATCATGACTGTGATCTGCTGGCCATAGTCACATTGTGAAGCACTGCCAAGATGAGAGGAGTTAGAAGCAAATCTGAGATGTACAGGAGAAGCTGGCATCTGCAAGAGGACCAGAAAAGCAACTTTTCCACAAGAATCATGACATAAGAGGGCCTCGGGAACTTAACTGGGTTCTATAGATGGAGAGAATGGCTGAATTCCCCCTCTGATTAGAGTGTATTTTTTTCCCAGGGTGTTCAACTGAAGCCAAAATCCAATGTGTTAGGTGTCACTCATTTCTCTCAGCATGTGTGATGGTATTGCAAAACAGTTTCTGTTTTACTTTTTCTGGTTCTCTTACTTGGGGTTTTTGCTTTTGCTTCTTGGTTGTGGGTTCAATGAATTATTTTCTTTCTAGCAAAGTTTCACTGCTTGTTGAATAAGAGCTGGCTGGTGTGCTTGGATTGCAGGCACCAACCCAGAACTAATCTAGACCTTCATTTACACAAAGCACACTATGGAAGAAGAGGCAGGCAACTCAGGATAAGTACAAGGCTGTGTAATTGTATGTAGGGAAAAAATTAGAAAGGCCAAAGTGTACCTGATCATCACAATTAAAGACAATAAAAATTGTTTCTGTAAATATATTAACTGTAAGAGTAGACCTATGGAGAATTTCTATCCTCTATTTGATGTTGGGAGGAAACCTGGTGATCAAGGACAAGGAAAAGGCTGAACACTGCCAGTTGCTCCCAAGTCCCCAGCTTCCTGAACTGGAAGATAAGCATGGAGAATAAAATGTATCCCACTTAGCCCAAGAGGATCTGATCAGTGACCTATTTTGCATCTTGTATGTACACAAGTCTGTGGGTTTGGATGGAATCCACCCAAGGGTATTGTAGGAACTGGCAGAAGTGCTCACAAAACTACTTAGTCATTTACCAACCATCCTAGATAACTATGGAGGTCTCAGTAGTCTGGAGATTAGCAAATGGGATGCCCATCTAGAAGAAGGAGGACCCAGGGTAGTACCATCCTGTCATTCTAGCCTCAGTGCCAAGGAAAGTTACAGAGCAGGTCATCACACTACACATATAAGACAAACAGATGATCAGTAAGGGTTTACCAAAGGTATGTTCTACCTGACCAACCAGATCTCCTTTTAATAAGAGTGCTTAGTGGATGGGGAAGGACTGTGGACATCAATGCTTGGATAGGTACACTTTGCACTGGATAGAAAAGGAAGAGTGTCTTCATCAAAGGGGTCATTGGGCATCAAAACAGGCTGCTTAGGGAAGTGGTAGAGTCCTCATCCCTGGAGGTATTTAAATGATGGATAGACCTGGTGATTAGGGACATGATTTAGAGGTGACTTGGCATTGCTAGGTTCATGATCTTACATACCTTTTCTAACCAAAGACATTCTGTGATTCTGTGATTCTGTAATATCAGAATATTAAGCCTCGTTTAGTCTGGAAATGTTTTCAACTGGATCATACGTATATTGTTTATTCATACAGAAACTTTTGGGAAGAAAGAAGTGGTGACTTTATGTGTGAGAAACATTTGATCAATTAGATGTTGTTATTTTATGAACAGTAGTGTCCCTGGTGAATGTTCACTTCACTTCTCAGTGGCCATGTCTGAGCTAGGCAGTCATCATGACAGTATTAGCCGTGGGAGTTTACTGAGAGTGGATAACATCACTGTTGCATTGACAGTAATCCTCCTTAATTTCAGCATTCAGAGAGAAAATGAGAAAATACCACTACATGAGAGCTGTTAGTAACTGTAACAATAACAGATACATATCTAAGTACACAGTTAGAACTGAAAATATCTAATATACTGTGTTTAGTGTTCAAAGCAAACTATAATCTCCAAAATGAAAAAGCTAATATTTAAATCCTATAATTCTCTTATGTTAGAAAATAAAAAAAGTCAGAAAAATTATTTCAATCAATAGTAAATGCTAATAAAATTGGGGATGGCTGGAAAACACATGAGTTATACTTTGAGAAAAACAAAAGCAAAGCTGCTTATCTTTTGCCCCAGAATATGAAGTGTTTCCCTCTGCAGGGATTACAGCTTGCTCTCTCCAGATCAGGAGTTATTTCTTGCAGATATTTGCTGTAAAGTGTGGAGAAGTGAGCCAAGAAAATTTAAGTGAGATTATAGTATTCTTACAGGAACCCAAACAATATAAAATGTATTTTTATCTCTCAAAAGTGACACTGATAAAATTCATTAGGAAATAATAACAGAAGCCTCTGTTTATCCTACATAAATCTTGTATAATCCCCAAGGTATTGTGCATGTTGCAGGTAATGGAAGTGGCACTGAATATTTTCTGATCTCTGGTTCTGATCTGTCTCCACAGAAAGGACAACCTCAGGCATTTAAGTTAGGAACTGAAAAAAAACAAGGAGGTAAAAAGAGGCTTAGAGAAGGCAAGAAAATCAGATGGTAGAGATAAGAATTTGTTATGGATGGATGAATGTTCTAAGTAATTTCAGCTGTGAACCAACTTCAGTGCCATCTGAGACCAACAGTAGTAGTTCTGCCTTTCAATAAAAAATGTAGAAGTGCATTTGCTTCTAGCTGCAACAAGTGAAATCACTGTGGATAGGCTGATATTGCTTTCCTCAAAATTACTTTTTCTTTCCAGCCTAGTGTATTTATTTAGTTTTAAAGACTTTTCCCTGCAGAAAAGAGCTCCTGAATTATTAGATTTTATGCTTTAAAAATAAATGCATCAGGTTTCATTTATACCAGAGCACTAGGAGACTTATAGGTTCCAATAGTTTCTTCACTGTGAGCTGTTAGCATAAATGTATGTGCATCTCTGTTTGAAGCAAATCTGTCTATGGTACCCCATAGTAACCCCGTAACTTGATACAAAGATATATTCATGGTGTGAAAAATATTAGTGGAATGGTAAACTGACTTACAAAGAGCTGTACAAAATGCACCATCTAAAAGCCTTAATTGTTGTTCGACTTCTACATCTGTGTCTATTGAAAGTGTAAACAATTTGCTGAAACGTGAGTGTGGGGTTTTTTTTCAAAATATATGTACAAATAATTTCTTTTCTGGAAGAACAACGAAATTTAAACCAATACAATATAGTTTTCCTCCACACAAGGACCTAGTACCTCATAAATGAAGCTTTATATTCAAACTTCAGTTTCCAGGAAGGCGAAGATTAAAAAAAGAAAGCCCAGAGATGCTAAATTACGGTCCCTGTTTAATCAGAAATTATTATACATTCATATAAGAAGTATTTTGCTCAAGTGCCTTCTTCACTGCCTCTACCAGTACAACATGGATAGATTTGGTTAGTATAAAGCCCTGTGCCTTGGATTTTTTTACAGTACAACTTTTCATTTTGGAACTTCGGAGCATAGTTACATCACTTCCTTTTTTTACTTTTTTCTTAGTTGTTTACTGGCCTGTTTAATTTTTTCATTAATAGTGGTGGGAAAACTTTAGGCTTTGAGTTTTTATATTACTGAGGTAAGTAGAGAATAAACCCTTCTTTACAGTCAAATTCACATAAGAAGATATTTCATTGTGACTTTGGCATTGTTGTATAGGTTCATCAAAGGAAAGCAGGGAACAGAACTCTTGAGATGGGTGTTAAAGAGCTGTATGCGCCTTTTACTCACTACTTTGTCATGCTGTAGATATAAGTAACCCCTAAGTTTTTCATTAAATAGAGGTTGGAAACCATAGAGAAACACAATCTAAAGATTTACAGAACAAGGAGTAAATTTTTATTTCTTAGCCACCAATGTTAACAGTTGCAGAAGTAAACTTGTGTTGCACAACTGGATCAATATTAATCTTTCTTTTTGCCTCTTGCAATTCAGATGCAATTTAAGACATCAATATAATAAAGATAAGAACATATCTTTAAACTAAGGTACTTAGTACAGAAACAAAAATATATAGTTATATATATAGTTATTTCTAAAAAGGCATTCCATGTATAATGTTTAAGATAAGCAATGTGATGCAAAAATTGTGTTCACAACACAAAATAGGAAAACACAAACAGCCTTAAGACCGAAGCATGGATTTATCTTGGATGCTGTTAATATTCTTCCAGGCTGTTTTCCTCTCCACTCTGCAGCACTCTTCCCTAACCACGAGGGAATGCACACGATGCTTGACATGCGCTGGAGCTGCCTTGCTGAGGTTGGCAGAGAGCTGTGGAGTTGGTAGTTGGCAAAACACTCCAAGGTGCCCTGAGGAAAAGCACTCATCCACAGACTTCCATTTTTCTGCCATATTCATATCCACAATGTACAGGAATTGTAGCAGGGTCTACATTAGTGTTGTGCTCATGTGTGACATGTGCAGCCAAATACGGTAGCTTAAATGTCTACTCACTTTATTGTTAAAGTCTGAAATGGATTTGTGCTTCTGTTATTGGTAAGCACTGAGAAACATGGAGTATTGTGCCAGGATAGCTGATAAAATCATCTAGTGACTACTTTCTGTTCAGTGGTGTCAAATTATACATCTTTTATTGCACAAAGGAATGTTATTAACCATTATGCAGACTCCAGTAACAGAACGTGTGGGCAGTGCAATTTTCTCTGATTTCCAAAGTCAGTATTTGGGTTTTAGTTTGAGGCAGTATTGGTAAGATGTCACTAATTAAGGTGAACATTTAGTCTTTCTAAAGGCTGTAGGGGAAATAAATGACTTCTGGTTCAATTTTATTTCTTTCATCTACCCTGTTGTCTAATGGATGTTTTTACTCCTTTCAATAGTATTCTTTCCCATCTGATATGGAGGATCAAAAGAAGCAGTAAGCTACATTGCACTGATTCTATCTTTCTGTGGGCACAAATGGCAGAAATTATAGTGGATCATTCTTCCTACTCTACTAGTTAATTACATAGCCACTCCCTGTTCTTCCAAGATTCAGAGGCAAATTTACCACAGTGTGCTTTCCTGGAAGAAGGGAACACAAAGCCTTGTGCCTGGATAGGTAGGGTTTTGTCTGTATGACTGCATACTGCATTCCAGGAAAGCTGAGAGAGATTTTCCTTGGTCCTACCTTGGTGTCAGTTCTGTAGGCTTTGTGACAGTCCAGACTCTTTTGTGAGTCCTTTGAATTCAAAATTAGCATTTCATTTGAATGACATCAGCAAAAGTCTGCTTTTGTGTTAGCTTTTTCATTTCACTAAGGAACTAACTAGTAATTAGTATTTGTCCTGAGGACATTTCTCTTAAGGTAATGAAATAATCCTTTATAATATAGCTATTGTGCCAAAACAATAGCTTCTGTCCATCCTTCTAACCGTTTATGTGTTCCGTCAAGCTCATAAGATATTTCTGAAATCCAGGAAATAAAATTCAAATTTGATGAGGCTCAACATTTGAAAGAATTTAAGCAACTACATGGCCTGATTCTGAATGTCCTTGCTTATGGGTATTTGCAATGAAATTTTACTTATCTTCTGTTTTTCAGAGCAAATGGTGTTTCAGTACCACTTATGTCAGTATTTTAGCCATGGCAGTCTCCCCTCAAAGGAAAGAAGGTTGAACACATCACTTATTAAATGTTTTCAGATACATCCTTCTGTAAGAATTTAAAGAAAGTGTGGGTCTAGACCTGACAAAATAAGAAATGGCCTTCAAGCAAATTACTAGTTGAACTAGAAACAGACTAGAAATAGCGAAAAAAAAAACTGTGAAGGAAATTCAAAGAAGAGGATTTCTCGACATTTTGCTAGAACAAAATGTATTTCTATAGAGCTGCAGATATTCTATATGAACAAAGTCTATATACATGTCTATCAAATCTGTCTATTAAGTAACTGAAGACAATTGTTCTTGCAGAGTAAAACTTGGTTTGACTCTACCTTCTAGAGTGCTCTTAGCCCCCTTTATCTATGTAAAAACTGAGGTAATAAATCCAATGAATGCAGTTTTTCCTTTCCAATTTGATATTTAAACAACATTTTCCTGACAATGTTACTTGATATTTTATGAGGTGCCTCATAGAGACTGGGAGAGAAAGATAACAGTAGTACTCTGAGATTTCAGCCTAACATTCAGTTCTTAAATTATTTCATTCCTTTCTATTTAGGCATAAAAATCCTAAAAAAAAGTATTCAAAAGATAGAAAGAAAAAACTAAACCAAAATAATTTTAAATTATGGTCCAAATTAATTTTCTGTTATTAAGCACAAATAAAAGTAGAAAAAGGACTAAACCTACCAGCATTCATTGTTCTTTATTGGTGTGCAATATGCTGGAAGTAGGCTAGGTTTTGTACTAAGAATATGAAAGTGTTCCTATTATAACTTCCAGAAGACCAACACAAGGGAAATAATGGGAGTGGTGAGGCTTACATATAACTTGCTGTTCTCCCTGTTTAAAAACTGCAGCTGATCCAGTTATTTTGACAACTCTTAAGATCAAGATAGAAAATGGTTTGCTAAATACGAATTTGGAGCTGAGACAGTGCAATATGGATTGTAGCATAGATAGTGTACATTCTAAGTCATAGATTACCAGTGATGCAACTTCTCAGGAGGAATTTCTATTGTATTTCATTGCACAATGTCTGTCAAATTTCTAATGTTTGCCTACTATCCATTTAATTTCTCTTTTATCTGTACTTTCTTGGGCATTGGTTTGCAGAACAGGGATATTTTTCTAGGAAAAAAGCAATCAAATGCATTAATTCATTAAATATTTTCTCATTATTGCATATGCAAATGCTAATTAACACTTTATTAGTTATATCTGGTCAAAGCTGACGTCTCCAGTGGGTCGGAAAACTCACCCTGTGCAGTTTGGGAAGGAGGGATTCTAATGGGGAAAATCCAATTTAGCAAGCTTATGCATTTAATGTGCAAATGTGCCTTCAAGAGTCAAAGGAAACAAAGCTCCTGACAGAGACGTAAAATGCCAGAGAGCCTATACATCTGTTTTTTCACTTTTTGAGAAATGTATCCTACACAATTAATATGCTTGCTTCTTAAAGCACATTTCTATCATCTTTTATTGATTTTACTTGTATGCTTATTTGCAACAGATATTACATAAAAAATTTGGTCTTTCATGTGAGTATACATAAAGTTGACATTTGGATGCTATATATTTAAGACCATTAAGCTATTCTGCAGTCCTTGCACTTGTCCATAATACTGTCTAGCATGAATCAGTGAAACATGATCAGCATGAATGTGTGTGTCATAAAAAGAAACTTTCAAGGATTGTTTTCAAATTGTTTCAACAGATACAAGGCAGAACAGATAACAGAACAAAGACAGTATATACTGTCTCTCAAATGAATACTGACAGCGGAATTATTTGCACATTCTGCACTGTGTGAAGCTCCTCAGTAAGTGTAGTCTGTATTGCCTCCTGTGACCTAGAGATGCTTTTAAAATCCACAATTTTACTGTAAAATGTGGATGTGAATATTAACACATTACAGTGTCATGCAATTATCTGGTCAGAAAAGACTTTTAAGATCATCAAGTTTGTTAATTGAGCACTGCCAGGTCACTGTGAAATCACATCACCCAGCAACAGATCTATCTTCTAAATATCTTCAGGCATGGTGACCACCACTTCCCTGGGAAGTCCATTCTAATGTGTGGTAGCACTTTTTGTGAAGATATTCTTCTCAATATCAAATCTAAACTTCCCCATGCAGAACTGGAGACCATTCTTCTACTCGTATCACTTGTCACTTGGGAGGACAGATCAATTCCCACATCACTACAACTTCCTTTGAGGTAGTTGTGTAGATCAATAAGGTTATACCTCTGCCTCTTCTTCCCTACGCTAAGCACCCCTAGCCTCATTCAGCTGTTCCTCAGAGGACTTGTGCTTTTGACCTTTCACCCTCTTCATTGTCATTCTCTGGACATGCTCTAGCACATAATGTCCTTCTTAAAGATGTCATGTCACCAGTGTCAAGTACAGGGGGACATTGACTTCCCTACTCCTGCTGAAGACACTAACTCAAGCCAGATTGCATTTTGCCTTCATGACCAGGTGGCACACTGCTATACCATATTCAGCTGCCGGTTAATGAATATGCCCAGGTCCATTTCCAGCTGCACGTCTATATCTGTAGTCTTCCATGGGGCTGTTATGACCAAAATGCAGGACTTGGCGTTTGGCCTAATGCTTCAAAGTATGTTTCTTTCGGATCCTTATAAACAAATTTTTTCAGTTCTAATTTGTATTCTAATAATAATGACAGATTTTTTTTACTGTATGTTTATTATAACATACCCTGCTATGATAATTGTTTACGTGCTTGATGAAAAAGAAAGAGAAAAGAGTAAGACTTTACTCAAAGAAATGGAGTTCAGTCATTCAACAACTGAAAGAAACGGAGTACAGTGCACAAGTATTAGAAGCTTGATTACTACCATGTTGATTCATCAAATTAAGACACATTTCACAAGCTGCTGAAGTGAAGCTGGGAAAATGGAAAGTACACTGCTTCCAAACAGCAAATATAAAAGGATATGTAATTATAGATGATCTGAACCATGTTGCTCCTCCTAAATCTTTTCTAATGCCTATTGAAATCAAAGAGAGTGCTTCCCAAACTTCAGTAAGCTTCAAGGTTCTTTAGTTATCATACTTTTAGTTGTGTTTTGAAACCATGTAATCAGCTGTGGGGTGCAAGGTAAGCTGCTGTAAATTTTCAATAATTGCATTTTCAAAAAGAAAATAGTTCTTTTCTCCAGAACTTCCTTTTCACTAGATGTCTCACAACTGTAAGAAATTATCTGCATCTGCAATATTTATATTGCAGATTTATATTGAACCAGAAGAATCTGAGAAAGCTTCTCATGAAACACAGCATCACCTTTGTTTTAAATTGATTTTTTTGATAAGAGAAGTCTTAAAATGATACAAACTAATTTTCTTGGCTTTCAAGGTCAGACTTTTTTCTCAAACTACCATAAGTTCTCAAACTTTGTTGTCAAACAGCACTTTAGCAAAAAGCTGCACCAGATAGATATAATAATTTCTAAGAAATTGCTTTTACATTTATTTAAATAAACTTCTAACAACACAAAAGCAATTGAAGAAAGAATTAAAGTCCATAAATGATGTAACAAAGGTGCATCGTTATTTAGCAAGGTCAAATCTACTTTTTCGGAAGTATCCATGTCTCTAAGATCGCAGGTCTCTGGTAGCTGTCACACTCATGACCAAAATTTCCAAAGCTTGCTGTTATGCAACTTGCAAATAAAATTAATGCCACTAGCCACTGAAGTCCTTAGAGGCTCACTGCAACAATGATATTTGAGATGTTTCTGCTACTATACAGTGTTTAGTCAACTGATATGGGTGCCACTGTTTCCCATTTGGTTTGTGGTCTGTGATGGAACTGCAAACTACAATTGCATCAAATATTAGGAGAGAAGGAATTGGAAAATATTTCTTGTCATCTGCAGGCAAAAAGCCTTCAAACATCTTTTTTTGTTTGGTTTATTTTTTCTTGTTGTTCTGTTAAACCAGTGTACAGCTTGGTCAGGGTTTTTGCTTAAATACTGGTATGTCTAGAAATTTCTAGAGCTTTTAAAAACAAGTTTGTACAGCAGTCAAAATTATGTATTCTGAAATGTTTGTTTATAAAGGTTATCAAATCATGTCTACGAACTGTCTCATCTGTGTCAGTTCAGAGGTCCCCTCACACTATTTGTCTGACATTGGCCATTAGACCATCTGAGAACAGGACAACCATAGGGTAACATTTACTACGGACACTCTTCAGACTCCGGGGTTTTAGCACAAAGGTATTCAGGCCTAGATGCAGTCTCTCTGCATTTAACAGATATTGAAGGATTTTTTAAAATTTCTTCCATGACTTTGTGAAATTTCTGTCAAAATTGTAGTAGAAGATTGTAGACTTCTACAATCCTGTGATATTCTGGGATGCCGTATTTCTCACTGACTGCAGGCTGTACAGAGGAGCAGGGTTTTTTATTGGGTACCAGCTAGTATTTTTTAAAGTCTACCGGTTCGTATAAAGAAAAAAATTTTAAAAGCTTGATTTCTTTTAATTTGAGCAATTTTGTGTCCTTCTATCATACGTATTCTGCTTACCTATTTCCCTGGGCACTAACTCCTTGTCAGCTTAGTCATTTCCATTTATACTTACAAGTATCAATATCACCTTCATCAGAACTTTTGTGTTCATCAGAACATTGTCTGTATTGTTTTAAGATGAAGAATCTAACTCTACACAATGCTGAAGATTAAATGTACTGTAGAGTTATAAAGGAAATACCATTATGCTGTCAAGATTTTTCCTTTCCTAATAAGAGATAGCATCTGATTTGCTTTTTTTATCTCTGCTGAGCTCTGAGATAACATTTTCATGGAACTATCTATTATAATCCTGAAATATCATCTTTAAGGAGTAA
This sequence comes from Upupa epops, assembly GCA_013397515.1. Taxonomy (NCBI): domain Eukaryota; kingdom Metazoa; phylum Chordata; class Aves; order Bucerotiformes; family Upupidae; genus Upupa; species Upupa epops. Next base: position 247,701 of record VZRI01004368.1, read on the forward strand.
AAGCCACCTCAGAGACTCCCATTTGGTGTATTAAATTAGAATTGGGGATTACTTTTACGCATTTCTTTTTCTGCATGAAACTTCATTGTTTTACCAATAAGGTCTTTCTTCCTTTCTTCATGCCACATCATAATCTTTAGTTTTGTTGCCTAATAGCAAATATCAGAAAACATTTTCACAAATCTTTTACTTTTCTAGGGCATTCATTACTCTGATGAATAGTACAAGACCGTAAAGCTCGTCCTCCGTTAAGGGACTTAACTTTAGTGGAAAAGTTTGCTCTTCAACTCAATTCTTTGTTTCCAATAGTGTTTAGCTTCTAGATTTCCATTTAAAATTTTTTGATGTTTATTCTTCAAGTTTTTGTAATGTGAAATCTCTCTCAAATGCATTTTGGAAAAGTAAGTAAACTATATCAACCCCACCTTCTCTGTTCATGAACATTTCAAATATCTGGAAGAACTCTTCTGCTTGTAAGGAATGTCTTTCCTTCAGGAAACCATGTTTATGGCTTTATTGTACCTGTGTTTCAATTGATGCTCTTGTAGTTTGTCTCACAAATGTATGACTTTCCAACCTTTACCTGAACCTTTTCTTGAACCCTGTAAAAGTATGTCACCATCATATTTGATATCTTCCAGTTTTTCTGATGTCATGCAATTTCAAGCCAGATAAATTTACGTTGAATTCAGTCGTCCCTAGTGCTCTCTTATTGTTCATTTTATGAATGGATTTTCTGTTTCACATAATTGCACTTTAAGGTGTGGGGATTTCCTCAGGAAGGATAACAACAGGAGAAACCTCCTTCTGCTGTCCATGGTGAACACAGTTATGAAACACTGGCTTTTTTTTCTGTCATAATCTTATAACTCTGGCATAGCTTTTTTATTTTGTCAGCCATCTGCTGGCTTTACAAACTCTCTGGAAGACTTCATACATGTACATACTTGTGTGTGTATACCCTCTGCTAGTGCTTTTCAAATTCGCTTTTTGCTGCTGACAGAGATTACAATCCTTTCAATTATTCTTCTTTAAACATGGCTTTGACATTTTAAAGACGTTAACTTGTTTCTAACATCCACTTTTACCCTAGTCTGGTAGGCTATCCTAATCTGCACAGTGCCATGTAGACTTTGTTAGTCTTCCTAAAATCTTCTTGGACATGAGCTGTGCATTTGGCCCCAGGTGCTAATAAAGGCTTTCTGTGCTGTCTTCAAACATTTTTGTCTTCTTATGTCTTTTGTTCTTTCATATTTCTTTTTGGAGAGTTTCCCCTCAAAAGCATTACCTTAATGAAGTTGTTGTTTGTTGGTTTTTTTTCCGACATGCAAGGAAGCTGAATCAAAGTGTATTTTTGCAAGCTGTTCACTAACAGCATTTAAAATTATGTCCTTTGTGTTTAGGATAGGTTTGTATTTCCTACATTCCCTGCATAAATGTGTCACAGTGTTAGGATCTGTTTTCATATGGACCAAATCTAATTAAAGGTAGTCACAGTATTTAGTTCTCATCTGCTCTTAGTGACATGCTGATCTCCCTAAATAAGTCACAGTCAGTGTTCCTGTCTTACTAGAAGTATAATTAAGATAGTATAATTTACTTAATTTTATACAGATAGAACTGATATTACTATTTAGGCGTTTATCTAACTCCTAATTAAAATCCTAAATTAAAAAAAAAATATTTCAGATCGCAGTTTGTTGTATCTATCTGCACAGCAGTGATGCACTAAGTTAAAATAGGCAGTAGATAGGGAAATATAAGCAGACTCAAAATTCTCCTTTTAGCCCGTTTCTTGTATTACTATTTATGAAACATTACATATGCATTACAATTTAAATGTGTCTGCAATAGTATTTTATTCCTGATTAATACCTCAATTACTGAAACATATGTAGTTGCCGGTCATTTATCTTATGGATAAACAGCACAGAAAAATATTTGTGAAGATCACTGCACTAAAATGTTTACAGACCACAGCTTTCATTATGGTGGCTCTGTGTTTTTTTGTCCTGCCCAGCATGTTCGTCCCGGAGTCTAACTATGCTCCACCTGTTCTCAAACTTGTGCACAGCAATAGGGCAAAACTAGCTGAGCCATGGCCATTGATCTACCTCATAAGGATCTTGCATGCTGCTGCTGGTGGTAACTTTTGGCTAATGTATAACTGTGCTCCTCGCATCCAAGACTTTCTCAGCTGTTACATCCTTACCTGTAGAATACAGCTGAGAGATAAAATGGAGGTAAGAAGGGCTGCAGCATTATAGCAAGTTTAGGCATCTTGTGAGTGGGCACATACCGCCAATGCAGACAGCTGAATTACAGAGGCAAAGTCAGGCTTGAGAGCACATGCTTTGGTAGCTATGCCAGACATAGGCTGTACTAATAGTGAGTGGTGTGTGGGCATGAGTTTTGCTGACAAGAGGTGCGGCTTATGTATGGGGAGCGATCTGTAACTCCGGATGAGCTGTGGAGACATATGACAATCATTCCCAAAGTGGTTAGTTCTTAGGTAGCTCTCAGTGTTAGGTAGCTCTTTCTCTTTTTCTTTGTTTGAAACCTGAAACACCCTATATATAGGGTAAGACCCTACTTTTAACAGAACATCCTAAATGACTATTTGAGAATATCAAAGAGAAAACACTCAGCAGATGTTAATATAATCAATAACAAAATCAATATTCTTTTTCACAATATAGTTTTTTCATAAACTACTGCTTAATTTATAGGATCACACTTATTTATCCTAATACCTTTCCTCAAAAAAGTAAAAATTCATATAATCTTCATTAAACCGATCTCTGTTCAATAAACAACAGCAATCTCTGATATGGAAACCTCTGGAAGCAGCTCTGGAAGCTCTTAGAAAAGCTGCATTGATCCTCCTTTAACCCAGATCTGCAGGGAGGTGGTTTGTAGTCATAGTGTATAAAGCATTATCAGAAGTTCTACTAGGTAGATATTTCTATATTTCATTGCAATCTCTTAAAAGTGTATCTGTCCTGTGCTAAGTACTGCATGATCTTTACCTATGAGTTATAATACACTATGGTAAAGGATTCATTTATTGGATTGATTAATTGCCTTCTCTCATTTGTTACATATAGTTGCTGTGCAAAGCTAACCAGTCATTTATAACCTACAGATAAGTCTATATTTCAGTGAAAGGGGATGTGAGATGATTAAATTGAGCTTTTAAAAATATAACATTTAAATTGCTAAATTTTGTAATTTTTCAGGGTGAAAAACACAAACTTACAGTCAGTAACGTACTACTGTCAATTAAAAATTCTACCATCCTGTTTACGTACCTGAAGTTTCTGAAAACCAATCAAACCAAACCCAAAATGTTATGTAAAATGCTTACTTCATGAGTTGAAATGTACTTTGTGAAAATTCTACCAGTTACAAAACATGGTCTTAGTTTGCAAAATAAGAGCAACAAGGTCTTCAGTGGTGTAAATGTAGCCGAGTGTACCTCAGAACTTAGAATGCTGGAATGGCAAAGGAAAACTTATCCAGGACTCAAATATCATTGCTGTGAGCCAAGGAATATTTGTTTGTCTCCAAATGTTCATGCACGAATCTGAAGGTGTGAAAAGACTCAGCTTCTCTCTGTAAAAACTGTCAGATTCATAAATAGTAATAGATTTGTTCTTCAATGTACTTTTTCCTAATCGGGAAGAAGTACTTAGGGCTTCCTTCTGAAATGGGAAGAAATCTCATATTCACAAGCACTGATGTTCATGAAATCGTTGTATCACACTGATATAACCCGGAAGGGCACCATAGCAAGTGCAAGAAATTTGGATGGTTCATGGAGTGCTTTGATGACAGAATTCATTAAGGGGCCAAAGAGCTTCTGAACCTCATACTTAATGAGCAAGGAAGGACTTGTCAAGGATGTGAAGGTCAGGGTGACTATGGCTCTTGTTACCATGAAGAGATGGAGTTCAGGATCCAGAGAGAAGGGAAAAAAGCAAAAAAAGCAGGATCACAACCTCAAACTTCCAGAGAACAGAATTTGACCTGAAAGTGGTATTTGAAAACTTTTAACTTGCAAGGTCAGTTTTCTTATTATTGAAGCGGTGCAAAAGAAAAGCATTTCATTTGCTGTGAAGAGTATAACCGTATAAAAGAGATACAGTCATAACTTCATAGTGTCTAAATGTTGATAGGAAACACTGATTTTTCCACTCCACATACAATTCTTCGAAACTCCTTTTAATTAGCACCAGTGGAAACCCATCAAATAAGCTTGCTCAGTAGTTTCAATTAATACATTTAAATTGCATGGAATGTTACGAAGCATCACATAACTTGCATCACATCATTTGCTCAGCATGGCATCTGTTCTGGGTTTTAACCCTCATAATTATGCACACACGATGGTCCTCAAGCCACTGCTATGTGCACAAAAATAACACACATAAACTGTGCAGTTTGATAGGCATATGTTAGGTAATATGTTTAATGGGCCACGGACTAATTTCCAAGGGAAACCATTGGATATCAGAGGAATAGACTGTGTAACCAGTTGTGCTAAACATACCATCTAACATAGGAAGAAGTTGCATAAACTTGTTCTAAAATTTTCCTCCAAGAGAATGCTTACCAAACATGACAATCAATATGCAACCTTTTTACCACTGTAAAGTTTATTTACCAATTATTATTACATCTAACTAATAATACAAATTCAATATGGTTATGTTGCCTTTGTGATTCTTTTCTGTACATGTTTTGATACAATCTCTTTGGAAGGGATGAGTTTTTCATTACAGGTATAGGTCACTAGTTCATTCAAATTGGGGCAAGACCAGGCATGCAACTCTTGAGATAGTCCTATTGCATATTTATTAAGTAAAAATATCTCAAGACTTTTGAATAAAATGCAGTATCATTCTCTGGTAAACCAGTCACTAAAGTGCCTCCTATTATATGTCATGAGAACTCTCATATATTTTCACATTACTGTCACAACATTTCAGGAGAGATTAATGGTGATGGGTTTTAAGAGAAGAAAGAGCAAAAAGGCTACTAAGTCCACTTGGTTATTGTGTCGTACATTCAGGCATTATTTCAGATGAGAAGGGGGAGCCATAAAGTTATTATATCCCATTCCAACAGGCCACCAAAGGCCGCAGTTCACCATCTAAGGACACAGAAGGTACATATATTTCTCACCTGCTTGTTTAGGTCCAGGACAATGACTTGCAAAGCTTATGCTATCTCACTACCAGGTCATGGCTGTGCTGCAGTCAAAGCTTGTATACGTATCTATCAGAGGAACTTTTTGTTGCTGTATTTAATTGAAATTCAGTTTAGTCTTGTTGGACAGTCCTCAGCTAGATACTTCTCCACTGGAGATAAGTTAGCCCCCAGTGGAGCCCCACAGGGGCTTCAGTGTGGGTCTGGAAATAATGAATCTGCCCAGTGACAGGCTACCTGGCACTCAAGCATTGTAAGTGATGTCAAAAACTTTATCGCTCAACAGGGAGTTCAAAGAAAGACTCCTTTATGAGCTTGTCTACTCTTTTGCTTTCCTGTCTTGCTGTCCAAAGCAGTAGGCTCAGCTCAAAGTAATTTTCATAGAGTATGTTGCTGTTAATAGTACGTGAATTACTAGCGGCATATTAAATAATTATTGTAATGATTGTATGGTTTTATCCTCAAAGTCTTTGTCCAAGGTATATAATACTATTATTTGACAAAAAAGTGCTAGAAAAGTCATTGGGAATAATTTTGGAAAATCATGTGAAGTGTATTTTCACCAGCTCCATTTTGTACTGGAAACTCTGTTAATCTATGTCATGAACAATACACTACACCTTCCCAAGTCTCATGCAAGAAGAAAGTATATACAACAGAAACGCTTAATATCATGAAAACAGGCTTTTTCCCTAGGTAAGAAAGAAAAAACAACGTGCCCAAAGCAGTCCAGATGGAATCCCAGTAGGCAGCATGCAAGTGTAAATGAAAGGAATTTTATTTATTTCAGGCAATGTACACAAATTTCTTTTGTGCTTCTGAGTGTAACCAACTATGGAAATGCAAATGTTCCATTAGTCTTCAGGGAATTTTTTAATTTCCAGTATGCTTTGTCATAAAGAGCTGCTTCATTCTCCTTACATGTTTACTTTAATCCAAGACTGGTTTCAAACCATGGCATAATGCTTTTCTTTCCTTGTATGCTTCAATATAACTGAGATATTGTGTATTATGCCAAATAAAATACCCCAGGTAGCAGATCATCTTATCTTGTTACATCTTTTAAAGTAATTTATGTAAGCTATGCTGTAGCAACTTTCTAGAGCTCAAAATATAAATCTAGGTTGTCATGGATACACGCATGAGAAGCCTTTCTTTATAAATATATTATGAGTCTGACAATTTATTTTTAGCATATACAAGTTGGTTTTTCCAAAAAAGAAGTAGTATATAACTAGCATTACTCTGATTGTACTTAAATACCAATTAATTTTCTTCCTGTTCATCATCTTGAAATACTTTCAAGTAAGGAGCTTTATATGGATTCCAAAATAGCTGATGAGAGCCAGTAATAAAATAGAAGTCCAGTAAACAAATGATGCTTTTAACACTTTCAATATGTAAAGTTTTATAAACATCAGAGCACACATTAGTTTAGACCTCTTGAACTTGGTGTAGCTTGGTATAAAATGAAAATGAAAATGATTAAACTGAAATGCAATACCTTTTAAAGATGATGAATGGGGTATTTCTATAGAATAAATAAAAAATATTTAAATTTAGAAAATCACATTTCTTTAAAGAGTACACAAATATTAATCTCCTACTTGTTGCATAAAGTGTGGTGAAAAAGCAGATTGAATTTCGAATTTTTGCAGTTCTTTTCATTGGCACTTTATGTTAACTAAAAATTATGAAACTTTCCATGTACAAAAATATGGTCCCAAGACCTGCTTTGTTTGAAGTTTATATCAAAATCAAATAATTCTGAAAAACAAACATCAAAGACATGTACCAATACTTACTGTTATTTTCCAGAATCATTTGTCCCACGAAATCTTAGCTTGTTTATGTTTGTCCAGCTTCAATAGTCAGCTTTCAGGTTTTTTTCTCCTCTGAATTAACTCAATAACATCAGTAAAATGATGCATAAATCATATCCATGGATGTTCTATTCCATTAAGGATCAGAAAATCTTTTTTATGTGTTTGAAAAATGATTCATGGCTTGTGTCCTAAATACAACAGATACTTTATACATACCACAATAGAGGCATAAAGTCTAATGCCAACAAAACAGGAGGGATCTGTTTATTTGCCTTCTGGGACTAAGGCAAAAATCAAAAAGCCTCCCTTACCTATCATATTTAGAAAGTGCTAAAAACATGGAAAAGAAACCACACAGCCCTGGAGAGAATTTATCATTAGTTAAGGCTGATGGAAGAGAACATGTATTAGGAATTTGCTGTCTCTAAAATTTAATTTCAGATTCTAGGAGTTAAGACATGGCCTAAAATAGAAAATACACGAACTCTCTCTTCTTCCAATTTCAAAGTCTATCTAATGAGTATATGTAAGTAGGAGTAGAATTAGCAGACTTGTAAAAACCATGAGACTTGGATAACAGTGCTTAAAAAATAACTAATATGTTATGACTGTTGCATCTTAGTGGACAGTCTGTAATGAGGACATTCATCTGACAAAGACTTGCTAGGTATGCCAAAAAAGTTCTTCCAGAAAAGGCTCCTGCAGCATAATATTGCCAATGGGTGTTATGGGTGGCTAGAATTATGTCCTAGTACTAGAAGGGCTACGAGGACATCATAGTGTTAGGGAATGCATACTTAAAGGCTATTACTGAGTGACACATCTAAGAAAAATTAATCCTATTTCCTTTTATTTTGCCCTGTTTTTCTGTTTCTGGAGATTCTGCTGCTGCTATGCCTGAATAGTTATGTATAATCTCTTTGGAGAAGTGGAAAAGTATGGGCAGCTTGTCTCCTTAAATAAAAGAGTAGTTATTCTGTCATGAGTAGTACTACAGTTGTGCTCTACCAAAAAAAGATATATTCTGCAATGGAGGTTTACATTTCAGTTCTAGTCTGCTGTCTGATTTAAGAGTTTAGAACACATGAATAGGGGACTATTGTTGCTGCTCTTGTTCACAATCAAATACTTTTAAATCCCCCTCCAGAAGTAATAGACTCTGAGCAGGCATTTTTGGCATATCAGCAATAGCTTTTCAAATGAACCAATGTAATTAATTTCTTTCACATTAATTAATTAATATAAAAATAACAAAGTAGATATACTTTCTGATGTCCTAATTTTTATAGTTTCTCTCGATCAAGAAACTAAGCTATGATCTACATCTGACCAGGAAAAACGTTTAGGCTTAAACTTTATAACAGTAACAACAACACAAGGGATTCAAGAAAAGAGAGGCAGAGTTTCTTCTCTCTTTCCAAGATCAAAAATTCTGGAAAATATTTTCTCCTGATCAGCAATTTTTTCCCAGTAATTTCTCGGATATCTACAGTCACAAGACCTCAGAAATATATCATTTGCATACAGTACCAGAGTCCAGTAAAAAAGTGTCTGCAATATACTATGAGAATGTCATGCATATGGCATGGGTATCTGAATTATATGTTTGAGTAATCTGTCAGAGCTAGAAGGATTTTTAGTGCACCAATGGAGACCCATTTCTCTAATTTTATGAGTATCAGTGCGTTCAGACAGCATTCCCAGAATGCTGTTAGGCAAAATCAAGCTGGTACTACAGTTTATGTGACATAATTGTTGCTCTTTTTACTATTGCCCTCATCTATTGATGCTCTTTTTACTGTTGCCCTCATCTGGCACTTTTTGTGTTACCCATCTGTTGTGTCTGGGTAGGAAACAAGATTTCTGTGTCTCGGTGCATTAGCTACTGTTTGCTACAGCTTTAATCACTGATGAATCTAAGAAGGTCCCAAATTCTGCAGTGTGACACAGTATGTAAATACATAATAAATGCAGCAGGCAGCAGGCACTGTATAAAACATCTACATCACACCATACAGGTTTTGTCACTGTACAGATGTGCTTGTATTTGTGAAAATGTAAGGGTAAAATTGCAGGTGTTTGTTAACCCAGACAGAGCAAGAACATAAGTGGACTTGGTACGTGACTGTGTTAGTAAATCAAAACTAACCAGTAAAGTGCTAAAAATATACTTTATGAAGCTCATCAGTCTCACAGCACATTTTAAAGTAGAGAACAGGAGTCATTTATATGTATCGAAAAGCATAGCTTTGAAGAATCCTTTTGTTAAGAACTTGGTCCAGCTTTTGACATTCGCCTTTTATTTAATGTCATAACGATCCAAATTTTACACTTTTCCTGGTGATATTCTTTAAAAGGAAAACAAATTGTTCAGGGGAAGCAGAGGATCAGCAGATATGTCAGTCATCTTCCCATTGCTTGGCGGAAGATACTGCTGTGAGAAAACAATAATTCTTGTGCAAGCTTTATTTTCCTGTGAGTCTGAAATTTCTGTGAAGGCTATCCTAATAAAACTTCAAGTATACAGTTAGCTAATTCACTGCATAATTTCCTCTCTTTACCAAGCACTTTTTGCTGTTAGTTGGTGACAAAACCTTTGTGTAAAATTGATTTAGCAATCTTATTGCAGAAATCTCTGTAGTGCAGCTTCCTGCTGTGTCTTTCTGTCATGGGCTATCAGTAACTGGGGTGTATCCTTATGAATGTGAGAGTGCCAAAGTATGTTTTCTTCCTGTTTTAATGGGTGACCTATACACTATCAGACAATCTTGGTCATAAACTTGGTGGCCAAATTAGTTTCCTCAGACCAATAGGAATATTGGGTCACAGCTAGACAAAGCAGTTGGGGAAAGTACTAAGGGCAATGGGGGATTAGCTGTCTGCATTGATTCCTGATGAAAATGGTAAAAATTCAGTGAAGGGAATTCTCAGTACATCAGGTAAGTCAGTAACAGAACACTGAATGTGCTCACCTCTGCAAGCCTGATCCAAGAGGTTGCAGGAGGTTTAATAACAATGGTGTCTGATGTAGCGTAAGGCCTTTGATTTTTTTGAAAAAGTGTAAACCCAGTGCAGAGGATGCTTGCAGATGTGCAGTTCATGTGGAAAACACAGTTTGTTATCTTGGTTCTTTATAAATCCATAGCAGAAGATATTAGAGATTTTTGTAATTCTTTACCACTATCAAAGAATACTAAATCACTTTATAGTTCTACAGAACTAGGAGATGCTGAGAGAAAGATGCTTTTATTGCATACTTAATCTGTCTGCAGAAAATTAAGTACCATATTGCAAAACAATTGATGAGCAAGATCTTTGCTGAAATACTTCACAGCCAGGGTGAATTGCTCCCTCTCATGAAATTTCATGTTTTGTCTTTTATTTACCAGGATGATCAAGATGAGAAAATGCTTCACATTTATTTGTAAGAAAATATTACACCAGCATAATTCAGTCAAGTTGATATCTGAGCTGGAAATGATAGAGAAAATTAGGTTACAGGTCAAAACTGAGAAAGCCTTTACAGAAAATTAACCAATACATGTGAGAACATGATGGCTAAGATGGAAAGGATCTTCTGGCATAAACAGAAATCTGAATGTTTGACAACCTAATTTCTGTTGTATGCTGTAGAGGCTGCAAAACTAACAGCTTGCCTACTCTTGAAAGTAAATTTAAATTAAGGTAGATTGTCATTTAAAAATGCAGTATTTGTTTCTAAGTAACAATCAACCATGGACATTTCTAGTCCTGAAATAAAAGTATTTTATGCCCGCAAGTTTTAATCTCTTTCAAAGAGAAACTCTTGAGGGCTGAATTCCACAATTAGAATCATAGAATCATAGAACAGTTCCAGCTGGAAGAAACCTTCAAGATGATCAAGTCCAACCTTTTCCCAGCCCTGTCATCATCACTGAATTATGTCCTTCTATGCAACGTCTACCTCTCTCTTAAACACCTGCGGGGATAGTCACTCAAAGACCAACCTGGGCAGGCTGTTCCAATGTCTGACTATTGTTTCAGTAAATAAATTTCTCCATGACCTGAACCTCCCCTGATGCATCTTAAATGGGAATGTGTGGTTAAATACACCGCTCAGGTTTACAGCTTCCAAAGTTTATGGTAGGCAAATGAGCAAATACCCACAGAGCAATTGTGGATATTATGAGGACATTTTGCCATAGCTGCAGAAGTAATGCTACAGTAATTAAACAGGTGTATCAGAAAGACAAGGGCAAACTTTTCAGCAGATCTGGTTATGTAGAACAAAGGATAACAGTTTTAAACTGTTAAACAGTTTAAACCGTTAAACTGTTTAGACTAGACACGAGGAAGTGGGGGGTTGGACTAGATGAGCTTTGAAGGTCCATTCCAACCCAAAATGTTCTATTATTCCATGAAACAACAAGTAATGGTGCTGACTGCTTAAACTTTCATTTTCTGTGTGCTCAAACTTTTATTTTTTGGCTTTAAGCCTAGAACTCCACTTATTTATTTTGAAACTGGGAAAAACCTAAAGACGTCTCTAAGAAAACACCTGTAACAGCTATAATTGGGTGTGCCTGCACTACCCAAATCACCTATTGTCTCTTGAGTCCTTTTTGCCAGATTGTCTGCAATGGTTGTGTGGTTGTGTGCTGTAGCACCCGTGAAATCTCTTGTGATAGGCCAGATAAGCGCTTCTCCAAGCAAAAGCAAGATGCAAATTAGTCAAAAGAAGACCTTGAGTTGATAGTGAGTAGGTGTATAAAATAATTTTATTATATTTGGCATTCATCACACATCTGTAAAACTAAAGATTAAAGAAATATACCCTTTATTCCGGCTTTTCAATCTGCCAAAATCCATTATTTATAGCTGCATACAACACCATGCAGAATTTTCAGCATCTAGCAAAAAGTATTTAATTAATAAGTATTTAGACATTACATTATGTGTTGAGAGATACAGGGAGTTATGGATATGATCATGTGGCAGAAGACCTGTGAAATACCACAGCAAAGATAACAGCAGAAAAAGCTACCTCATGCATGCATAGAAAAGATGCAAGAGCACTGCAGAAATGTTGTGAATTAATTATCAGTTGAATTAAGAATTGAGAAAATCTGGGAACATTAAGATGTTGTACCAGGCATAAAATTTAACATAGTGTATCCAAATGTTATAACACACACTTATGTTTCTATTCTCTGATTTTTTTACACACCAGCACATAAAATTAAGGTTAGGAAACTGAAATATAAGTGTGTTGAAAAAATTGCTGTTACTGCCATAGGCTTTGGTTTGTTGATGTACTCTTCATTATCATTTAGCTTAAAGACCTACAAAGATACCAGGTAGTATTAGCAATTTTTCTTGACTGAATCTGTGAAATATGTATCTGACTTTTTATCATTAGTTGGTGGGTTAGTGGATCAGGTCTGAGACAAGAATGACCAGTTAATTTAGTTAATGAACTAATGAGCTGATGCAAAAAGAAACAAGTTGGATTCGGAATCACACATACAAGTTGCAGGCAGAAACAGACTAGCTTGTTTTTGGAAAAAACAAGACAAGTTTAATTCATGTAACTTCAAAACTCCAACATAAAAATATACAGAGATTAGTCACTGGGCCAAGCTGCTACCTCCACCCTCTCAGGGGGAAGAAATCCCTAGTAATTCTTTTCCTTGTGGAAATGTGATGTCCTTTCAGTCCATGCGGACACCCCTCAGGTCTTTTAAAGGGCCAGTTCACTGATCCATGTGCCTCCAAGTTAGTCTTCCACTTCCAGCATGCCAATTCCTAAAGGCCATGAGCAAGGAAGAACTCTCCATTTCAGCAAACAGTGGATTGCAGGCAAAACCTTTCATCCGCTGATCTCTGAGGTTACAAACTTCCCACTCTATCCATTCACCATGTTCCAAGGGCATCCAGCGGCATCCAGCCTAGTGATATGTGCTCCTATCTGAAGAAAGACAAGAAGACTTTCTATAAGAACCTGGAAAGTGAAAACAGGAATGTTTAAACTTGTTTTATGGGCTTCACAGAGTCACAAATTCAGCTTGGAATTCCAAGCTGCTCTTCTTCTAAATAATAATTAATCTTTCAATTGCCATCCTGCCATCTCCTCCACAAACATGGGAGGTGTCCAAAGTGTGTTAAGAAGAGCTACCACCTCTGCTCCCACAATAAGCACTCCATGAAACAGGAAGTGTAGCTCTGTTTTCTCTGTTAATCACTACATCAATGGGCAGTCCAAGCTCTTGGGGAAGCAGGAAAGATGCTTCAAGAGCAAATATGCCTAACAATTTTTCTGTATAGCTCCACAGTGAAGAAGATGTATCTTTCTTTCTTTTCACATCTGTTGATGTACGTGAGAAAAACAGGTGTGATATGCAAATATTCTTACTTACACCTCATGTTTGTCATCAGTTAGGCATCAGACACTCAGAAAGTGGTTGCTTTCTACCATGCTGACAGATGCATTTTTCTGATGTCCTATCCTTTCTGGTTTTCATTTATAAAGCATTTCTTACTTCATAAAGGAAATATTAACTGGGCAGGATAGCACAACAGTGGCCAAGCTTGTAGTCCATAATACCCTTTTGTATTTGCTCTCAAATTGAAGATGTTGGGCATTACTTGTGTGTCAAGAGTGGTCTGGATGCTGATGGGCTGCTCAGCAATTTTTCATTCTATAGTATTCCTAAGGTTGTTGAAGTTTACATTATTAGAGGATTCTAAAAGTATGGGTATTACCACATTAGATGAGACTACGAAAAGGGACTATTAAAATGCTTTCCATGAAGAACATATTTAAGAAGAATAGAAATCTTGCCTTCTATTTGCTATGCCTTCTTGTACTTACAAAGGCTGTCCTTGGCATGAGACAAAGCAGTAAATGTGAATGCTGGTGACACAGTGAGCATGCTCCAGGACAAAGTATTTTAATACAAAAGCAGCAGTTCTGTCTTTTAGTTCTAGCAAAGTAGCAACTTAAATTCTAGTGCGAGCTTTGCATCTCCTAATGGGCCTCATATTGTAGAAGAGCTGACCTGAGCACTTGCTTTTTCCAATAGTATAGACTAAGAGTTTAAAACTCTTGACTTTGTCACTGAAGTGATAAAAATACACACAAAAGAAACAATAAATAGCATCTCACAAATATTTCACAATGTTTTTTAACTGTTGTTGCCAACAATTGATTTTCAGAATTTGCTTGTTTTCTTCCTACCCTGCATCATTTACCATTACCAAAACTTGATGGGGGCTGCTGCCAGGACAAAGAAACCTCTTTACCTGGCTTTCTCCAAATTTACATTTAAGTGTCTCAAAATAACTGCAGTACTGTTTGTAGTAAGATAATACATTAAAGGCAAAGTGAATTAAAATGAAGGCCAAGCAGGAATTAAATGATCTATCAAAAGGCACCCAAGGACTTTGTAGTGGAAGTGAAGTTCCCATGTCATAGTTATGACCTGTTTGTCAGGTCATAACTAATATTCTTGCACTCACTTCTTGCAAATACAAGTGATAAGGCAAGGCACAAGGCCATGGAAAAGAGGCCTCTCAAAAAATGTTAGCGTGTATTAGACACTGCAGCACATAACGGTTCTTCTCTCTGAGGTATTGTTTGCAGAATAAGCAATGATAGAAATCATTTTGAAGATGGGAAGTTCTGTGAAATCTAGAAGATGCATTGAGTTCACTATTTTTAGTTTATTAAAGCTATCTATTATGTTTCTTTATTGTCTTCAGCTCTCCAGTATCCTCAGAGATTTGTTACTCTACTCACACAGCAGATAGGGCACTTTAGTTTACAGAAGATGCCTAATGCAAAACACTTTGGAAAGGGTCAAAGTAATCATGAGTCCGGTACCTTCCCAAGGAACTCTTCCCTAATCTTCAACGGTAAAGAAAAGCTATCATTATAACTCAGGGTGCCAGGGAAAAAGTTAAGGTGTGGTCTTTGGAGGGTTAGGAATCCTTGTTTCTGATTTGCTTTCTTTATTTTCTTTTTACTATGAAGCCCAGAAGCTTTAGCATTGGATTGTACTACCTTTATAACAGAACAAAATTATCATGCTACAAACATGCCAAGGAGCACTGTTATTTGAAGTCAGGATTAGTTTTCTTCTACCTATGTAATTTTGTCTGTTTAACAGAACTATAGAAAATTGGTTCTAGAAAATCATAATCATAGAACAGCTAAGGTTGGAAGAAGCCTTAAAAATCATCTACTCCAACCTTCCTGCCATGGACAGGGACACCTCTCAACCAGACAGCTACTCAAGCCTTCATTCAACTTTGTGTTGAACAAGAGAGTGGGCATCCACAACCTCTCCAGGCAATCAATTCCAGAGTCTCCACACCCTTGTACTGAAAACTTCTTTCAAAGATCTAGGCTAAACCTACTGTCTTTCTCTTTAAATTAATTTCCCCTTGTCTATTGCTAGGTATCCTTGTGAAAATTCCCCCTGTGGCCTTCCTGTAGGTTCACTTCGGGTATAGGAATAGGACAAGAAAAAATGGGGTCAAGTTGTACCAAGGGAGGTTTACATTGGCTATTAGGAAAAACTTCTTCACTGAAACAGTGCTGAAACACTGGAACAGGCTGCCTGGGGAGGTGGTCAAGACACCATCCCAGGTGTTTACAAAACAGGCAGACATGGTGTTTCAGGATGATTTAATGGTTAGGGGGGGTTGTAAGGGACTCGAGGATCATGAAGGTCTTCTTCAGCCTTGGTGATTCTATGATCCAACGAATGGCAGCAAGGTTGTTGAAGGGTCTGGAGAACAAGGCTTATGAGGGGTGGCTGAGGGAGCAGTGGCTGTCTATTCTGAACAAAAGACTGAGGGAAGACCTTACTGCTGTCTACAACTACCTGAAGAATTTATAGATAGGTGGGTGTTGGCTTATTCTCACAAGTAATAAGTGATAAGACAAGAGGAAATGGCCTCAGGAGTTTAAGTTAGATACTAGGAGAAACTTTTTCATTGAAAGGGTAGTAGTCTTTAGAACAGGCTGTCCAGGAAGATGGTTGAATCACCATCCATTGAGTTGTTTAAGAGTCATGTAGACATGGAGCTTAGGGACATGGTTTAGCAGTGAGCTTGGGACAGTTAGGTTAGTTAGTCTGATGATCTTAAAAGATCTTTTCCAGCAGAAATAATTCAATGATTTTATAATATTTGCAATCCTACTGCAAACCATTATAGACCAGTACAAATAAACCAGGCAGATAACATAGTCTTCTGGAAAAAATGTTCTTCATCAGTTTTACCTCATTTTGGGAATTAGTCACCTTTTGCTGATTAAACATAATAACAAGAAGAAGTTAAAAATAGAGAAGGAAAATATATGCACTATGGGGAAATAAAAGGAAATACAAAAAATCTGTGGATGACGAAAACCTAATCAAGTAAATAGAAAGTGAATCTTTCAACCTGAGATGTGATTGATTTAAACTTTCCCGAGAAGTGGCTGTTTTCCTCCATAATTTGAGAAAAAAAAACAACCTCTGGTCGTTGCTGGCAAAATGAATAGGAATTCCATTTTCTCACAGAATGTTTGCTTTTGCACTACCTCTTCCCTCTCAAGATATTCATCCTGACCAAAGAAATGCCCAAAACAGTAGTGGGGAGAGGTATTTCTACTCTAGCTGGTGAGCTGCCATACATAACACCTTCATTACCTGGGAAAGCCAGTCATTGCCCCAAAAGGAAACGTGTTTAGATCTGCTTCAGTTGCCCCAGAACTATTATTTCATGGTTTTTGTGTCCTGAAAATAATTATTCATCACACGTACTTAATATTAAAATGAGGTGAGTTCTGAAGACGGTTTGGTTTTTGGGTTTAGGTTCTTTTGTCCTGAATGTGCATGTTAACATTCTCATAGCAGAGCTTCCATCAGCTGCCAGTTACATCTGGCGCATCATTGCAATGCCTGATCAGCACGACTCTGCTTTCTAGGTCCATTGTATTAGTACATCGAGAGTGAAAAAATTGTATTACACACACACACACACACACTGTGTCTTCGCTGCTTGGGTGCTGTGCTGGCCCCTCCCCTCATGCCGGTCTCCCTCTACTCGTAACGCTGTAGGATATGAACTGCAGGTGCCCCTCCGCTTGCTTTATTCTAAAATGTATCCCCTTTCCGCCCCGGGGAGGCGGCGGAGGGAAGGGAATGGCTCGGTTAGTCCGGCCGAGGACCACCCAGGCTGCTCTCCGAGGGGCAGCGGCGGGGGAGGGGGCTGCGCGGGAACGGCCGCTGTCGCCGCAGCCTGGTTGGGTTTTTCATGCGGGTGCCCCTTGCCGCTTAGCAGCCGCGCCCGGCACGCGCCGGCGCTGCCCTTCCCACGCAGGAGACCGCTCCCTTCAGCACGGGGAGTGTGGCGAGCGACTCACCGCGCTGCTCGCCCAACCCAGCCCAGCCCAGCCCAACCCGGCCCGGCCCAGCNGCCGGGAGCGCGGCGGCTCCCACGACGGGTCATGAATCAGAGCGACGCACCCCGGCCGCTGAACTGGACCATCCGCAAGCTGTGCCACGCCGCCTTCCTGCCCTCCGTGCGGCTCCTCAAGGTACGGTGACAGCCCGCCTCGGGAAGAGGTGTCCGCCGGTCCGGGGTAGGGCTGCAGACGCTGTTGCTGGAAAGTTAATTCAGAAATAGTCCCAACTTTGCTGGTAATTACCGTCCTCACTGCCTGTGAAACCCTTGGCGTGTACCTGAAGACACAGGAATTGTATGTCTGTACTCCAGCTCGGCATGCTTGGCTGTAGAGAAGGGTCTGTGAGAGGAGTGAAAAGGCAGTGAGGGGTGGTGTATATCATCCGTGCTCCTATCTGCCTTGTCTTTCTTAAACATCAAGCCGTGAACTTCTAGGGATGAAGGAGGAGATGGTTTTTAAGGCGTGTTCCGTTCCTTTGTGAGTCCTTTGCTGTCCCTTTATCTAGTTTATCTACTACCTAGGAAATACCTGAAGGTCCAGTACGACTCAGACCAACGAGTAAGTGAAACAGTATGTGAATGGACAAAAATTACGTTGGCTTGTTGAAAACTGGTACCATAATAACTGTTAAAAGACTGGTGATGAAGACAGCATCAGTGAAACTTTCTGGTGATCATTTTTTGTGTTTAAAGCAAGTGGCAGTTTTGAGAGTCTTTTGAAATGTGCTTACCTAGGAGATAATGTTTTGGGGTTTTTTTTGTTTGTTTTGGAAAAGAAAATGGTATTTGGTACCGTGGACAGTAAAGGGCTCTTAATCTCAGCACGCCAAGTACCACCTAGTACTACACATGCTGTTTTAATTTGTAACTGAAAACCAAAATATTTTGCATCGACTTTTTGATGAAAAAATAGATTACATTAAGCTGAAAAGTCTTTGTTCTTGAATTAATTTATGAGAATAAATTACTGAGAACACAGTGAGGTCCATTTAGACTTCTGCAATAGTAATGCATTTTATAAAATGCTGGATTTATGGCACTAATTTATGTTAGTCCTTGCTAGTTTAGCTTTTAAATTAATATACAGTCAGGTAAAACATGGCTACTGTGGGAGTGTATCAGAAGGTAATGTTTGATATACCCATTTGATGTTGTGTGGGTAGTTTTGAAATTAGGTCAGTCTGTACTGATGTAGTGTATCTGAACAGCAGTGTTTCAAAGTACACTTTGCAGATGTATATTGCTCATATAGTTATTGTCTATGCAATGCACAAGTGACAGTAACAGGTATTTGTCACACAGGAAAATATTTCTATTTCCAAACCTGTTATGTGGCTGCTGCCAGGTATGTTGTGAGCAGGTACGAAAACCAGAAGAAAGGAAAAACTTGGATTGCTGGAAAATTAAAATTATAATTAAACACAGAATAAATTAGAAAGTGGTGTTTATTCCCTTACAAAGGCTCTCCCCACTTCCCCCTTTCCTCGCTCCCCACCTCACCTCAACCCCTTCCCTAGGAAGCACACATTAGATTATCAGTACTTTACAGATGTGTTTAGAAAAATGTGATTTTCCCAAGGTTTGAGAACTCAGATGTGGGGAATTTTATTAACATTCCAAATATTGGGGAGGAAAAGTCTGGAGTATTTATTTTTTAGCAAATAAATGTTGCACCCTGCGTATGATTTCTCTTCATTGCATGTATTACGGTTGAATGTTGCAGTTAAGTATTTAAAAAATCAGTGGAAAGTATTTCGCAAAGCTAAACCTAGAATCTTTTAGGGCAACGTGGGAGGTGGACCCTGCAGAGTCCCCAACAGCAAGGCATCTAATCAAGAGATAAACAACCTCTGCATAGAGAGGTGTGTGAGGTGTGGGAGAGACCATAGCAAAGGAGGTGGGGCTCAGGCACCTCCATGAGCTGATGTGCAGAGCTAGCTGATTGGTGGGGGAAGTGCCTACATCAGCATCTTCAAGGCTCTGGCTTAAAGTTTTGCTTCCAATACATACTTCTTAGCTTTTTATATTTAACATATTGAAAGCAAGTGATTCCTGTAAGAGCAAGCCGTTATTGTCCTAATTCCTTGAAAGATCCATGAACATTGGAAAGGCAAGTTTAGTAATCTAGGATAATTTTTTTAATTTCCAGTTTCCAAATTGATTAAGAGGTCTTAAGGGCTAGTACAATATCATTTCCCAGTAAACATCCAGTCGACCCTTTTTTATGCAGCCTTTCTTTGAAGGGAATGCCCCAACAAGAAGATAAGCAGAATAAACTTTGCAAAGGCTGATATATAAGGGCACATTTTTATTTGTATCTGCTTTGTCTGTAGTTGCCAAACTCTATTTATGATAAACGTTGTACATTTATTGACTGAGGAGGTATGAAATGTCACTGCGTCTCAGGCATTTCCATCCTTCATTTTAGTCTACCAGGACAAATTTCTAAGTGATATCATTAAGTTCAAACACACACCTGTGCTTGTAAGAATGACAGAGGACAGAAATTTCATCTTTTACACCTGAGAAAAACCAAACACTATGGCATGACCCAGACCTTGGTAACAAACAGCATAAGCCTCTCAATTAATCACATCTTTTCAATGAGTCAGTTAAAGTTCCTATCCTGTGGATATAATTTTAAGTGTTATATCACTGCTTTCACACTGATGGATGTAAATAACACTAGAATCTACAACTTGTATGGATGCCTCTCACTTTGTGTTACTCACTGATGAAGCAAACCTAGGGTGTTGTCTTGAAATGACTGGTTTCAAACAAACAGTGAAAGGTGTTATGCAGCAGGTAGGCTACGCTTTTGTGGTGTTGTGCTGAAATGATGTGCAGTGCTCAGTTGCCTGAACTGACATTTGATATGGCTCTAGCCATTGTGGCCTCATTTGATTTAGATAACTAGAATCATTTACAGATGCTGTCCAGCTTTGCTCCCTGTGCTTTTCTTGTGTTCCTGCTCTAACCCACTTCACTAATACCCTCATGCTTAGGTATGGTTTTATAATCCTGTTTTCTCAGTTTTTCATTTTCTATCAGGCACACAGAGTACGAGAAGCTGTATTTGAAGTACAGATTGAAAGAAATTATTGGAGAACATTTTTATGACTTGTGTTATCAACTCATCCTTTGCCTTTTGCTATTTTCCCCTAATATTTAATTTTGCTAGTACATTGCATGCTGGTAATTTTTTTAGTTGTTTCAATATGCTTGAACACATGCTAATGCATTGTCTAATGCCTTCCCATCTGAACTAAGAGGATTAAGAAGTGCCTTGAGCACATGTGCAAAGACTGTGGCTTTGTGCTGAAAGGGTAACTGCTTTTCTGAGGTGATCAGTATAGGTTCCAGAGGTGGCTTTGCATCAGCAACTATGTGTTTGGACAAGGTCTTGTTATCTTGTTGCATTTGTATTTCTTTTAAGTGGCGAGCAGTCCTGATCCACTTCGTGCTATTGTATATGTAAGAGCTGCTGTTCTGGTTAGAGGACTCTCTTATTTGCATTGCTGGTTGTTTCATGGTGAAAGAGAATTATGGAGTCTCCACATGTTAGAAGAAGAAACTGTCTCCACAGAATAGAAGCCAAGTCCAAACAGTTTGATTTAGAAAACGTGTTTAAATAATGTTGTGTGCTCTTAAAAAATTAATGACATCATACTGAAGACTTCATGCAGAGGATCCTGTGCCCTGGGAGAGACTGGAGAGGTTGCACTTCTGCTTGAGATGGATATAATAGAAGCAATGGGATCAAGGAGTGTGAGAAAAACCCAACTGAATTAATAGCAGAGAGAGAACTGAAAAATAAAAAGTTTGTGATGTTCAATAAGCTTAGCACCACAGACTTAGAGGTGTGCATGTATGTAGAAGTACTCTACTAAGCATTTGGAAAGCAACAGACTCCCTTTGCCGATTTTTTTTAATAATGAATACAATTTACAAGTCAGTAAGTGGACTTGGAAAAGAGAGAATTTGGAAAGGCCAGACTGAAGGATATTGATTCAACCAAAAGAAACACTGGAGAAAATGTTTTGGCTCATTTTTCCCAGCATATGTCTCAGTACAAATAACTGATCAATGCTATCAAAAAAATAAAAAGAACATTTACCTAACCTGGGCAGCAGTCTAGTCTAGCTCCAGGAACTGCTAGAAGCTTTAAAAGCTTGGACAATATATTTCTTATCAAACAAGGAACTAGATCTTGCTTTTGTTAAGTATTTTTATTTGATTGCCCTACTAAAATTGCATGGGGTAACCCAACAGAAAACTTCAGAGCTAAAAATTGGTTCATAATAACAAGACAGAGTGTCTTTTAAGTGTGACATCAAAAATTCTAGCTCTGCTGAAGTGTGTCAAATAGAAGTGCAGGCACTATTGATTATCAAATACAAGTGCATTTCAGGATACTTTAAAAAAGATCTAATCTGGTAAGCCAGACAGAAAATTTGCTTCTCCTGAATGTGAAGGAATGAAATGTATTGTTTATAAAACAGTAAATATTTATGCTTCTGAGACCTCTAATGTGAGAAAGAGTAATTGTAAGAGAAGATAAAGCTGTATATTTTGGAGGTGATTCGATAAAAACAAAAGAAGGGTTATTGGATAATAGAGTAGTTCTGTATCTCAGGGAAGATACTGTTGATAGATAATTCTTTTAAGTATTGTAAGTGGATTTATGTGCCATAATAATGAGATTGTGTTACAATCTTCAGAAACAGACGTGTGAGCTTTTTATGTTATTTTATTCTCTATCAATGGAAAAGTGAGCAGAAACCCAGACATAAAAGCAAGTAAAAATGTGTGTTTTCCCTTAGCTAGTCTTCTGATGTCTGATTGTCAGTGGAACCCTCTCTCTTATCACTTCTTAATAGTTACGTTACTGATTATTATTTTAGTTATTTTGCCATATCTACCTTTTCAATCTGCAAAAAAAAAAAAATGAGAAGGGCAGGCTTACTAAGTATTGGTTTAAAAGCAGAGATACTCTGAACAAATCCTGATAACATACTGTTATTATGAGTGAGCCGGCACAGTAAATGTTTCTGAAATTGGTAGACATATTACTAACAGTAAAATGTGGTACCTGCACCTGAGTAATTTACTCAGCTGCTTGCTGACTTTACTTGTACTAACAATGAGCAGCCACTGTGCTTCTTCAGGAGGATTTTATACCTTCTGGGAAGTAATGACAGTTCAGCCTATAGGAACAGACTGCTTAAAACAGCACAGACATGCAGACAGTATCAGGCAATGTAACAATTTCTACATAGATTTGCTAATAGGAAAACTAGTCACACCTCTTAGTATGGCGGGATGCTGTACACTGTGTGAATGATCAATGAGGTTTTTTATCCCATGGATATGACTCAGGTAGGTGACTTAGGCCAACACTTAAAAGTGATGTAGCAGCAAATAAAATTCCATGACATGAAATGTCAAATCAAGGGGGGGGAAAAAAGGGGAATTACCAAAACACTAAAAGCCAAGTGGTAGAAATAATGTTTCCATGGAATTGCCTACATATGGAAGACTTAGACACATCAGTGCCATTTTGAAAAAGGAGGATGTAGTCTAATTCCATGTAGAGAGAAGCATGCTTTGACTTGCAGATTGGAAAAGACTGTGTGAATGCAATTTATTCTTTTAATCCTGAGAAATTTGTATTAAAAAATGGCTTTCCTTTCTAGGTATGTCACCAACATGTGAGTCCTTTTCAAAAAGAGTAATAGAAAAGATTTGTCTTCAGTTTTGGTGAAGCAGCTAAGACAGAAAATTAGCTGACCATTTTAAAATACAGATTTTGCAATGGCTTCAGATTTTAATCCTCTGTGTGTGTCAATGCTATTTTCCAGTGCTTTCGCTGAATCTAGTTGTTTACTGACTTTACCTTCATCTGAGAAAATATGGTAGAGTTTTGCCATCTTCTGTATCACATGGCCAGTGGAGTACTGTGATAAAGGTGAGGTATCAGAGAAGTCATCCATGGTTGTCCACCTTTCCTGCATGCATAAGGACTTGGTTTGCATATGATCGCTGTTTCACATCAGGCTCAGTCTTGTCAGATATGAATACTTACAGAAGATGGCAAATAGCCATAATTCCCACTGACTTTTACAAGAATTGATAATATGTGAACCACTGTGATAAGCTTACCTATCAGGAAAGTAGATGTCAGTTACTTAATTTGTGACTGCATGGGAAATGTTTTATGGTATTGTTTCCGGAGAATTAAAAAAAAAAAAAAGAATAGCATTTTTGAAGTAAATTTAAAAGATAGAAAAATATTAAGGTTGTTTTTGCACATACAGTGTTGTTTCTAAAATAATTATAACATGTTACCAAGTAGAGAAGGCATACAAGCTAAAAGGCTACCATGCTGCCTAATGTGTTGAGTGGAATCCTATATTAACAGCATAAGATATTAATGTGATTCTGAAGTACTGTTTCTTATTTCTGAAGGGGTACCATGTGAAAAATTCAGGGAAGAAGTTCATAAAGCAAGTCTGAGTGGTTTTATTCCACCTGAATTCCTAACAAGACTATGCTACAGCGTAAAAATGAATGCCCTTGGCGTTCCCTGGAAATTCATGTCAAAACTGGTAATACAGCATGAAATAAAATCACATCTTTGAAAATATCTTTCATCCTCCAAATAATACAATGACATGAAGCAGTCTGACACTACTTTTAGCAGCATCAAGAAAGTTACCAAAGAAAATACAATTATTCTTCTGTAATTAAAACAATCATCAAACTGATTTTACATTAATGAGTAGGTGATTGAGTGACTTTCAGTTGCCTTTTTCTTCACCTGTTTCTGGGAGATGCAGAGGACACAAGTAATAGCTTCCTGAGTTGTCAGAAGTTAAGGAGGATGCAGTTAATTGTTTTGTTACAGAAGGATATGATTTTTTAACTTTGTAGTTTAGTGACGTGGCATGTTGCTAACAGGTCTGTTGTAGAGGAGTACAACAAATCAGTTTCACAGTGCAATGACTCAATGTTCATTTTTGCATGATGTTAGAGAGACCAAAACTACAACTCAATTAACTGATTAAGAGTAGTAGCTTTAAGCTAAAAGACAGGAGATTTACATTAGATGTAAGGAAGAAGTTTTTTACGATGAGGGTGGTGAAACACTGGAATGGGTTGCTCAGAGAGGTGGTAGATGCCCAATCCCTTAAGACATTAAAGATCAGGCTGAATGGCTCTGAGCAACCTGACCTAATTAAAGACTTTCCTGCAAGGAGGTTCAACTAGATGAACTTTGAAGTACCTTTCCAACCATTCTATGTGCTCCTATAATTCTATGAGAACCTTCCTGACTATTCTGTGATTGTGCGTGAAATTTTCTTAGTTTTCTGAATCACAGGATGCTTTTTGAAATACAGTTTTGTTCAATTTTTCATTTTAATATTGCAATTTATTACATGGTGTCTTATGCAGGAGGCCATACTTAATGAACCATCTCTTTTCCTGGCTAAGAATTCTGTGTTATCACATTAAAACTGTGAAGATATGCACAAGCTAGCTATAATACTACTGCTTTTCTCAGATTGTTTTTTTCGTACATTTCTGCCCACATTCCCACTGGCCCTTTTCCTGATCTGCATCCCACAGAGCAGTATTCTGACTTTCTGGCTATTTAGCCTGTACTCACAGAAGCAATAGTGGTGCCAGGTTACAATCACAATCACAAACAGATTGCTGCATGCAGTCCAATAGCTGCGCTATCCAAGCAAGAGGTCAACTGCTTCCTGAAGGATGGGATGATCAGGCATCAAGATTGCCCCAAATGCTTGTGAAAATAAAGCACAGCAGTAGTTAAAACCCTTGCATCTGGATATGATGGAACTAATTTTGTATTGTCTTTGATATACCTGGTTGAAAGTAGTACAGCTTGGAAGCCAAATACTAATAAAATTACTCAGTTAATATCCAACTTTGCCTTAAAAAAGAGTATGATACCAATGTTTTTACTTTCTTCTTTGAGAACATGGTAAGTTGGGTAATACACTGTGAAATGAACCCCAAAGGTTGCTTACTCTTGTCTGCCTCTAGCAGGACTGTTTCAATATGCATAGTTTCTTTCAGGTGGCTGTCTAACCTGCAGAGCTAATCTTTTACAGAAACCCTGTCTTTCATCAGAAATTTTTTCTATGCCTCAGTCTTTCTCACTGCATTTAAAGTGTGTGAATTCTCATTTTGCCCACTATGAGCAGAGGGGACAGCTGTAGGAGCCTATTTTGCTTGAAAATTCTGTTAGGAAACTGGCTAGTTTAATGCATCCACTCATGTGGAACCATATATGGCTGTTTGTAATTTTTCCAACATAGATTATTAGATTATTTATTTCACTATTTCCTCCACAGAAGTTAGGCTGAGATTCCCTTGCCTTATTGGCCAACAGGGATATGAGGGACTTGTTCAATCTTGCATGTTAATCTTATCTCTATAAATTGGGGAAGGATTGATAAGGAAGCAAAAGAAATCTCTCCTTTATTTCTGTCTCCTGAAAAGACTAAATAGTGTTTCTGTTAAATTGCCTGTGAAGTCTTTCTGATTTAACTGATGTTTACAACCATGTGAGGTGACTAAAAACTACCAGTCTTCAGGGAGATTTGGGGATGGCAGGCACAATTACTTTCTATTTGCTTAGTATTACTTTTTAAATTTTGCATAGTAATAAAGCCAGTGCATTTTAATGGTCACATTAACAAAGAAATTTTAAAACTCGATGTGGGGACGATCAGCACTATAGTACTTATTAAGACACTGAACTTCAAGCATGTGTGCTACCTTTATTACACACAAATGAGGAAATTTAAAGTTTATGTGCATTTCTCTGGAATAAAAAGGTGATTTTGATCCTTCTAACACAAATTGAGGAGGGGACAGGGTGACTGTGGAACAAAAATGGGTTTTAGAGATATCCTAGTAGGAAATTGTTAACATGGGATTATTTAAGAATAATTTAATGATAAAGATCTCAGCTATCAAGCTGAAAATATTCTGTACGGTTTCTTATTAATGGTGAATGTGAGAGCTTTATCTTATTCAAGATGGGAATAGTAAATTGTTCAGAGGATTGATTCCTCTTAAAAACTGCTGACTGCTGTTACTAGGAGCTTTAATTCTTTTGGTTACTTTTATTTCTTAAGAGGTGCAAATTTCCAGCTTTGTCTAATGTTCAAAACTTCTCAAGCATTACTAAAACATCCCATGATAAAATGGATGTCTGTAGAGTTAGGACAAATGAGAATTACCTGTTCACCCAATATTGCTATCTACCAGGGATGCAACCACAATAGGAAGTCTTTAATTACTGAAAGTGAGCAAATTGTTGGCATTGAATTGTGTGTTGTCACACACAGTTTATCATCACAGTGCCATGGAATGTGTTAGCATATAGAGTTTTCATAAATTTATTTGGTACTCTTCTGAAATGCATTTGAAACAATGGAGACACTTTCACTGATTTGTAGGGGGTATGGCCCTTATTTGTCAGATACCAGAGCTTGAAGCTTGAAGAAACACTGCAATAGTCCGAGAAACATGTTATGTACATATTATGTTTTGATTCAAAACTGGGCATATGTTCAGATTGTGTGCTGCAAATCATTGTGTGCATAATTAATGCTACAAATTTTTCCCATATAAAATCCTAAGTCTACTCTCTCCTTAAAGTAAATGAAGAGGGCAGAAAGCTAGAGCAAATGACTTAATACAGTTAAATAAACATGAATAGCTACAGATAAATATGTGGAACTTTTATTAATTACATTGATTAGGGACTCAACATGAAAAAAAAAGTTCTTTCATTTTCTTTCATCAGTGAGGATATCTGCTCACTATCCATAGTAGTTCTAGCCGTTGTTTGTATTCATGCAATCACAAAATAATATTTTATTGTAATTAAGCCACATTAATGGTAGTGTGTTTGCTTCTACTACTTTTTTTCAAATTGCATGATGGTATTCTAATCTAGCTTGCTTTTTGGAATACACTTTATTTCAGTATCAATGATATCACTTAATGTGACATTGCTTTAAGCCTCAGTCACTAGATGCTTTGCAACAGCCATTCCATCCCTAGTTCTACTCATAGCACTTGTTTGTAAATGTGTATTCAAAAGGCAGAGGTCTTTTCACTTCAGGAAAGTCTTCTCCCTAGTGGCAGTTTAAACTTGCTTGATGTGGCAGATGGACCACAGTTTTGCGATACCTTCTCTACCCTGAACTTAGCAAAACCAAGTTAATACTGCAATGCCATCTGAACTAAGCTGGTATGTTTTCTCTCTGATAGCATTTATTCCTCATGCCAAAATGCCATTGCATGAAATGGATGTATAATCTAGAAAATGTCTTCTTCAGATGAAAAGGTTTAGAAACACCTGTTGTGTATCATTATGAGTGGAAGTAGCATTAACATTGTCAAAATGGCTTTCTAATGCCTTATTTTTATGTGATTGAAGTTTTTTAGAAATTACTGAGGCAAAATCCTCTAGAATTAACAGCCTCAATGCAAACATAACAGCCCATAATCTTGTTTCCAGTAACTGGGGAATGCAGAATTGCTAACACAAGGACTTACAGTGTCCTTGTAATGTAGTGTATAAAAAATGCTGCTTTAACATTTTAGCTCTTCTTGCATTTCCTGTTATGTGTTTCCATGATATGGTAGGCTATGACTGAACTTCATATTTGAGGTATTCCTCAGATACTCTAATTAAAAATCTTGCTTCCTGCTTTGGGGGATTTCAGCTTTTCAAGGGGATGCCACAGGCAGCATAATATCATGCAGGATTTTGCAGTGCACAAATGAAAGATTCAGAAAGAAATTGGGCAGCCATAATTAATTCAGATAGTTGTTATGTGATCTGAATACTCCATAAATACATGTATGTCCAAATGCAGTATGCTTGAAGCAGCCATTTTAATATTGTTGTATCCAGCTTGTTTGGATAGCATACATATTACTAGATCACTGCTTGTACAGGATTTTTTCAAATCCCATTCATAAAAGTGGGTTATTTAAAAATGAAAAATTGAAGTAGGTTACCAACAGAAATATTGACAGAATGTGAGTAAAATGAGGCAGTTGAAAAATATAAGAGCTACCATTAATGCAATATATTTTAATGTAGTATTAGTAATACCAGCTTGTTGCAGAAAGTTTGTTTAGTCAAGTTAATCTTTGCACTAGCTCATGTTTGCTGCCTGCTTCTTGGCTACATTCAGGAAACAGCAGATTACTAGTCTCAGATCTGAGCTAAAAGTAGTTAGCTCATCCATGCATACTTAAAATCATAGAATATTTCAAGTTGGAAGGGACTCATAAGGATCATGGAGTCCAGCTCCGATTACCTTGCAGGACAACCCCAAACCAAACCATTTGATGAAAAACATCCACCATATGCTCTTGAACTGTGACAGGTGTGGTGCCCCACTTCCCTGGGCGGTTTTTTCCAGAGACTAACCATGCTCTCAGTAAAGAACCTTTTCCTAATGTCCAATCTGATGTTTGCTTGATGCAGCTTCATTCATATAGATATACAGTTCATTACCAGTTGGAAGGGACCTCTAAAGGTCATTGGGTTTATCTCCCCTGCTTGAACAGACCAATAGACCGTAGAGTAGGTTACACAGAAATCCATTCAGATAGGTCTTGAAAGTTTCCAGAGACTAGGCAGCTTGTCTGAATGTTCAGTAGTCCTTATAGTAAGGAAGTTTTCTTCTCATGTTGAGGTGGAACTTCCTGTGCTCTAACTTACTATTACCCCTTGTCCTGTCACAGGGCACAAGTGAAAAGTGATTGTCTGTTTCTTCTTGATGCCCAGCCCTCATGTATTTATTTACAGTAATTAAATCCCCTCATAGTCTTCTCTCCAGAAGGAACTTCTTCACAGTGAGGGTAATGGAGCATTGGAACAGGCTGCCCAGGGATTTTGTGGTTTCCTTCTCTGGAGATGTTCAAGACCTGCCAGGATCTGTTCCTGTGCAGCTTGGTTTAGGTGATCCTGCTGTGGCAGGGGGATTGGACTAGACGATCTTTCAAGGTCCCTTCCAATCCCTAATGGTTCTATGACTAAAAGCCCAAGGTCTCTCTGTCTTTCCTTGTAAGATAGATGCTCCAGTCCCTTAATCATCCTCCATTGGATTCTCTCAAGCAGATCCCCTTTTGAACTGAGGAACCCAGAACTGAACACAGTATTCCAGATGTGGTCTTAGAGGTCAGAGTAGAGTGGGAGTAGAACCTCTCTTGATCTGCTGGATACACACTTCTTGATACATCCCAGGATACTATTTGCCTTCTTGGCCACAAGAACACATTGCTGTTCCATGTTCCACTGGCCACAAAAACTCCAGAGTTCCTCTTCACAGGTGCAACCAAGCAGATCACCTGCAGACCTGTATTAGTGCTTCCCATTACTCCTTCCCAGGTAAAGGACACTGCATTTATTCTTATCAAACCTCATCAGATTTCTCTTTGCCTAACTCACCAGTCTGTCCAAATCTTCCTGAAAGGCTGCACAGCCATCAGGTGTATTGGTCCAGTTTAGTAGCATCAGCAGACTTGGTGAAGAGACATCCTGTTCCATCATCAAGGTCTTTAATAAATATATTGAACAAGACTGGACCCACTGCATTTATTCTTATCAAACCTCATCAGATTTCTCTTTGCCTAACTCACCAGTCTGTCCAAATCTTCCTGAAAGGCTGCACAGCCATCAG
Organism: Upupa epops; assembly: GCA_013397515.1. NCBI lineage: Eukaryota > Metazoa > Chordata > Aves > Bucerotiformes > Upupidae > Upupa > Upupa epops. The sequence continues at coordinate 277,915 of VZRI01004368.1, forward strand.
GTGTATTGGTCCAGTTTAGTAGCATCAGCAGACTTGGTGAAGAGACATCCTGTTCCATCATCAAGGTCTTTAATAAATATATTGAACAAGACTGGACCCAGCACTGATCCCTGGGGGACATCACTGGTTATAGGTCTCCAACTAGACTCTGCACCACTGATCACCACTCTCTGAGCTCTATTATATAGCCAGTTCTTAATCTGTCTCACAGTCTGTTCTTGTATCCCATACTTCCTAAGCTTGGTCACAAGGATGTTATAGAGGACTGTGTCAAAGGCCTTACTAAGGTCAAGGTAGACTACATCCGCTGGATGTAGACTACGTTCCATCTGGAATCGATTGCCTGGAGAGGTTGTGGATACCCCCTCCCTGGAGGTTTTCAAGGTTAGGAAGAATGAGGCCTTGAGCAATCAAGTGTCGTTGTGCCCTGTTCATGGCAGGAAGGTTGGAGTAGATGATCTCTAACCTTAACCATTCTGTGACTCCATGATCCTATTGCAGTGCAGGATGACTCAGGCCCTCTTAGTGGCAAGAGCACACTGCTGCCTCAAGTTCTACCTTGGTGCTCACCAGGAACTTTTTTCCAACAAAAATTTCTAGTATTGAGAGCAAAATAGCAGTTAGTGTTTAGTGTCTTTAGGAATGATCTGATTTGAGGGCTTAGGTTCGTGACAAGCTGAATATGGGTGAACAATGTACCCTGACAGGCAAAAGGGACTACTGTGCTGAAAAACTTCTTCCTAAGATCTAGGCTAAACCTACTCTCCTTCAGTTTCAAACCATTTCCCCTTGTCCTACTGTTAGGTAGCCTTGTTCATCTCCAGCCTTCCTGTAGGTTCTTTTCAGGTACTGGAAGGTAGTTATAAAGACCTGGAGTCTTCTACAGAGTGACCAATTGCAGCTCCTTCAGCCTATCCTCATAGCAAAGGGTTCTTGGGTCATGTTTGTCGTCCTCATCTGGACTCGCCTCAACTGGTCCATGATCTTCTTATGGTGGGGACACCAGAACTGGATTCAGTATTCAAGGTGTGGTCTTAAACGGCAAAGTCAAGGGGAGAATCATCTCCCCTGATCTGCCAGCCAGACTGCTCTTGATGCATCCTAGAGTACAGTTGGCCTTCTGGGATGTGTGAGCGTAATGGGTTGGTAGCCATGAGGGATCAAGGAAAGTGATCCTGATGTATGATGCACGAACAGGCTTTGTTGCACATCCAATTGTTGGCTGCATGATGATCAGGATTTATTTATATGCAATATATACAGACTCTTTTAGATTGTTGGTGGTAAATTCATAAACTACAAGTTACCTTATAGCTTCTACAAACAAATAATAAGATCACAAATACTAACTTAATTTTCTGTGTAAATAGCATAACTGAATTCACTAATATTACCGAAAGGAGTCTCTCCTGAGGGTGGAGAACAAGAACAGAAACAAATTTGTCCCTGGAGTGTCTTGATGTTTTCAGGTTAATTCCTTAAATTGGGTGGGCTATAGGGGTAATATTTATACTTCGTTACTTACAGCTATGTTAAGGTGTGGGTGGTACTGTTGTCAAAATACCACTCACTCGGTCTGTAGTCAACGAGACTGAAACCAGCACCAAAAACAGCACCCTTTGCTTTATGCTTTGCACAGATTTCCAGGAAGTATATCTCACTAGTTTATCCAACCTCACCAGGCTTTATATAAGAACATAGGTTCAGCCAGACCTCATCACCAGCCTTTGCATAAGAACAGACACTTAGTCTCCACCAGAAAGAGTGCTCAGCTTAGACTATCCAGTTTAAAATGGTCCATTACATACTCTTTGTCAGCAACTCTTGAGCTTGCAGATTTCTTGATGCAAACAGACTCATCTGTTTTAAATGTGGGCAGAGATATTTTTTAACACATTCTTTAGTAGTGCAGAACAGCACTGCAACTGCTAGACTGTTTTCACAGGAGCTTCTTGAATTTGGGAGTTGTCAAGAGTCTTCTGTAGTTACCCTCAGTGCTTGGTGGCAGCAAATCATACAATGGCTTAGCTTGGAATAGACCTCAGAAATCACCTAGTTCCAAGTCCTCTGTCCTAGACACGAGCATCTCTCACTAGATCAGGGTGCCCAGGGCCCCGACCAACCTGTCCTTCCACTTCCAGGGAGGGGACATCCACAGCTTCTCTAGGCAACCTGTTCCAGTCTGTCACCACCCTCACAGTGAGGAATTTCTTACTAAGATTCATTCTAAATCTACCCTTTCTCTGCTTGAAACCATTTCCCATTGTCCTGTCATTAGATGCTGTAGTAAAAACTCCCTCTACACCTTTCCTGAGCTTGGACATTGAGCTATTGATCACAACTCTCAGAGTGTGACTATCCAACCAATTCCTTGCCCAACCAATTCCTTACCCATTGAGGGCTCCATATGTCAAATCCATTAGTCTGTTTTAGAGACAAGGATGTCATGTGGGACAATGTAGAATGCCTTGCAAAAGTCCAAGTGGATGACATAATTTGCTTTATCCTTATCCACCACCAATGCTCTAACCCTGTTGTAGTAGGCTACCGGGTTTTCTTGGCATGAACTGCCCTTTGTGAAGCCATGTTGTCTGTCATACTTAGCATAGTTTCCAGGAGGATCTGCTCCATGATCTTGGCAGGCACAGAGCTGAGACTGACTGGCCTATAGTTCTCTTGGTCATCTTTTTACCCCTTTTTAAAAAGGGGGTTATGTCTCCCTTTTTCCAGTTGGCAGGAACTTCACTGTACTGCCATGATTTCTCAAATATGATAAACAGCAACTTCATTTAGCAGTTCCTTCAGAATCCATGGGTGAATCACATCAGGTCTCATGGACTTGTGTGTCTTCCTGTCCTTTGTACAGTTGCAAACTTGATCTGCCCCTACCACTGGTGGTGCTTTTTCTCAGTCTTGCCTCTGACTTCTGTAACTTGGACAGCATGGTTTTGGAGATACAGCACGGTGAAAGGTGACAAATTTTGTATGTATTCTGTGAGTGCGGAGCACAGTGGTTTCTAGATATACATTACATTGTAGTTACATTCTGGAGCGAATTTTGCTGTAGCACCTTTGCAGCTGTCCCACAAATTTGTTAGGATGGCTATGTCATGGTTGTAGAAACTGATTTACAGCAACAGGCAACAGTCTCTGATTCTTTGGGGTGCTTGCAGCTGAACTAGCAATTTATATCAGCTACATACTGTCCAGCTGTTTATTATCTGTGACCCAATTCCTTTCAAATGGAATATTTACTTGTTTATGCAGTTACGCATGGTTAGGCTATTTGTCAGTTTTTGGCAAGACCTGTTTTCATATACCTCTATGAGCAGGGCTAGGCACCACTGACAGCGATGGTGTTAGGAAACATTCCAAAAGATCCTGAGGCAGGGTTTTATCTTCAGGTGCTGGCTGTCTCTTTTTCTCCCCACTTCCCAGAAACTGTCCAGAAGCTATTTACCTTTTCTTCTCTTGTCTTTGAAAGATTAGCTAGAGGCTGACTACCTGGAAGCAATGTATCAACTCACTGTGAGTTCTGGGGGCTCTTTTCTGAAATAGTTTACTATAAAAAAATGCATTTCTTTCCAAAGCTAGAAGGTCTAGTCACACAATTCCACTTCTGAACATGGAAGATTAGTCACCTGTTAAGGTTATGCAGCTATATCCATCTGGATACCATATGAGTTAGTCACCAGTTATGCAGCAGGCATTAGGCATCAATGATGCTTTGAGCTCTACAATTTCATCCTTCTGGCATTTGACAAATGGTTTTGTGAAAATACAAATTGTATTAATTAGAAATATTTCACCTAAAAATAGATAACTACAATTTCACCTAAAAATAGATAACTACAATGTATAGCAGGTCAGACCACATGATTAATATATCAGAACAGGTTGAGCAGTGACCTTCTAGAGAACACTTCTGGGAAAAAAGGTGTGGGAGTTCTGTGGGCATAGGATGACCATGCACTAACAATGTGCCCTTGTGGCCAAGAAGGCCAGTCCTCTCTTTGGGTGCATTAAGTACGACCAAGAAGTTGAGGGAGGTTTTCCTTCCCCTCTACTCTGCCCCAGTGAAGCCACATCTAGAGTACNCCACACCTAGAGTACTGTGTCCAGTTACAGGCTTCCCAAATCAAGAGTGACAGGGAACTGCTAGAGAGCAATAAAGATGATCAAGAGACTGGAGTATCTCTCTTACACAGAAAGCCTGAGGTATGCAGATCTGTTTGTCTGTGCAGAGAGAAGGCTGAGGATGAATCTCCTCAAGGTTTATCAATCTATACAGCGAAGGTGTCAAGGCGATGGGGCCACACACCTTTCTGTGTTGCCAGTCATAGGAAAAGAGGCAGTGGGCACAAAGAGAAATACAGGAAGTTCCACTTGAACATCATGAAAAACTCTTTTGCTTTGAGGGTGGCAAAGTACTGGAGAAGGCTGCCCAGACAGGTTGTGGACTGTCCTTCTTTGGAGATACCTAAACCTTGTCTAGACATGATCGTATGCAACCTTCTCTAGGTAATCCTGCTTTAGCAGAGATGTCTTCCAACACCTACCCTTCTATAATTTTGTTGTTCATAGCAAATGATGGAGTATCCTTAATTTGTAGAAAAATTTTTGAGGTGCATGAATGATTGAAAAGACTGCAAATTCGTGCTAGACTTAGGAACTACCAGGTGTTTTGGTTTGTCTGTTTTATTCTGTGGTTATCACTGTCTGCTTTTTAAGGAATTCTCTGTTATTTTGTATTTTTAGGCAAATGCTATCATTTGTATGATGTATGTAGACACAAAGAAAAGCAATCATTTTTATTCATTCTGTCATCTATTTTTTTAAAAAAAAACTCAACAAACTACTTTGGCATCAGCCCTTAGACTGTCCTTGGACTTTACATTCAACCAACCTTTATATTTCAATTTATGGCTTCATATCCCAGCACCATAGGAAAACATTTGTGCTACAGATGCAGGTAACCCAGTTCTACAGAAAGGCAGAGGCAGAATTCTGGGCCTAATTTTCCTAATTTCTGTTGTGCAATTACGTGTTTCAAGCTACTAAAACTGCAAGGACATTAAAATGGGAAAATATTATGTGCTACCACTTAAGTCAATAAGAGACAAGTTTGCAAGGTCTTTTCCAGTATAAACTTGATAAAATAAATTTGTTTGATTCTGTGTTCTCTCAAAAAATAAGTCATCATGCAGTCTGCATATCACAGAATCATAGTTTAAATTGGAAAATACATTTGAGATCGAGTCCAGCTGTGAATTATCTCTAGAAAGCCTACTGCTAAACCATGTTCCTTAACTACATGTCTATGTGGCTTTTATGTACCTCATTGCAGTTCCTCGAAAGTTCATGTTTATTGAGGTAGCCTACCCATTTCTTAAACAAATGTTATTCTGTAGAGAATTGCACCATTTTAATGAAATTCTTTTTCCTTTAACATGTAATTGCTTGTAGCAATAAATATATTAGGAGAAAATTATTGTTTTAAATTTTATTTAGAAAACAACTTACTTTCCTTAGATAGTTTTTAATTGATTTATGCACAAATATTGGGTATGGAGAATGACATCTTATTTTTATTCAGTTCAGCTACATGTATAATTATGTGATTGCAGGAAAGATTAAGAACAAACAGAGTATTACTAGTGTTGCTTTTGCATTCTGACAACAATTTTCATTTAGTCAAGGTTTCATAATTTTAATGTTTTTTTAAAAAATTCCTAAGGTAGCTATATCAGAGCTCTTCATTTCTTAGCTAGAAATTCATACCTCATAAACAGTTTATTTATATCTTCATTCTACATAGCCTTGGAGACAGTAACTTACATCTACTATCTTTCAAAATGAAAATTCAAAAACATTTTTTTACTCTGAACAAAGAACAAATTATCCATGAAAACTGTACTCTGTCAGAAGAAAGCAGTAGGTCTTGGCTGGAATATGCAGACTGGGTAAACTTTCTTACCTGTGAAATAAAGATCATTCAAAGCAGGGAAATAAACACCCTCCCAAAATCATGTTGGTAATGTGCAAACCAGTAAATTTGACAAGACTGTGGGTACTTAGTGAATGAGCTGAACCTTATCTTTTATTATCTGTTAGAAAAACCTATGGAGTCCACTTAACACTGTACTGAAGTGCTGGTTCAACTTACTGGGTCATAAGCTCTAAAAATCACTTATTGAATCATTTATGCTACTAAAAGGGTAGCATAAATTAAAATTCATACAAATTACCTTTGGAGATTTCATGTTCAATTAATTAATCTTAAATTTGTTGGCTCATACAACACGAAAGCATCGTAAACTGAGAGAGTAGTTTTCATTTGGCAGAAGCCTTTGGCCTCTTCATGTGCACTTCCCAACACAACAAATGCATCTACCCAGACATAGATTGAGGGGAGACATGTAGCCACCCACACACCAGTCTGCAGGGTGCCCAACTGTGGCATGTGTACAGGAGGGCACCTCAGAGTTCACCTGTGGGAGATGCACCCAGGGAGATGCTTGGTGACTAAGCTCTGAGACTTAGTAAGCAGGCTAAGGAGCATCAGGGAGTGCAAAAAATATGTAGACCACTGAAGCCACACTGTGTGTTCCCTAAAACAGTCTCAATGGTCAGATGGAGCTCAGGATGACGGGAAGTGGAAACAGGTTCCTGCTTAGGCAAAAGGCAACGCCACTCATAGCTTCTCCCACATTCCCAGTTGACCCTATATGTTGCATATGGGGCTCTGAGAGTCAGCCAAATGAGGACAAAGATGAAGATCCACTTTAGGAGCTGCTAAGGATAAGGTGATCTACACCACACATTATGAGTGCCTTCACCAAGAGAAAGAGAAGAATAGTTGTCCTAGGTGATTCCCTTCTGAGAGGGAATATGGGGGCCCAATATGTCAACCCAACCCATCACACAGGATGCTCTGTTGCCTTCCAGGGGCCTGGGTTGATGGCATTACAAGGAAACTCTCTGATATAATGCAACCCTCTGATTATTATCTGCTATTGGTCATACACGCAGGAAGTAATGAGGCTGAGAGAAGAGGTACAAAATCAGTCCAAAGTGACTTTGATCATGGGAAAGAATTGCTTAGAGACAAAGGAGCACAGGTGGTGTTTCACTCAATGCTTTCAGTGTCAGGAAAGAACAGAAAAGAATGAAAAATCTCACCAGGTTGACACATGGCTCAGAGACTTGTCTCATTGGTGGAATTTTGGATTTTTTGATCATGGGAGGTTTACTGTCAAGGAGGGCAAGGGTCTACTAAGGACTGACAGACCTGAGTTGTCCCAACAGAGGAAAAAGGATTCTTGTCAGTGAGCTGGCAGGGCTCATTGCAAGATCTTTAGACTAAATTGGAGGGGGCAAGGGGATGAAACCAGGCTGAGAAGAGGTAAGCCTGGGGCTGTCTTTCAATCACTGGGGCTTAAATCAACAACTTAGCTTATGCACGCAACAGAGGTAACAAGAAGGAGGAGCTGTTAGCCATTGTAGAACAGGGTGAATATGACCTAGGAGCTATCACTGAAATGTGGTGGGAAGACTCATGGCAGAAGTGCTGTAATGGATATCTGTAAGTTATTCAGAAAGAATAAGCAAGAAAGAAGTGGTGAAGTGACTCTCTATATCAGGGAATGTTTTAATTATATTCAGCTCAGTGAGATGAGTAAAAAAGTTGAGTGCCTGTGGGTGAGGATGAGGGGGAAGACCAACAAGGCAGATACTCTATTGAGAGTCTTTTATAGGCCACCCAAACAGGAAGAATCAGTGGATTAGGCATTCTGCAGGTGGCTGGAAGAAGTCTTAACAGTCTATAGATTTGATTCTCATGAGAGACTTAAAGTTACCTGACATCTCCTGGAAATACAACAAAGCAGAGAGGAAACAGTCTAAGAGGTTCCTTGAATGTGTGTAAGATAATTACCTGGCACAGCTGGTAAGTGAGCCTACCAGGGGAGATGTCTTGGTAGATCTGCCGTTTACAGAGAAGGTCAGGTGGGAGCTGTGGTGCTCAGAGCTGTCTTGGGCTGAGCAGTCAGAAACTGATCAAGTTTTCAATTGTTCATGAAGTAAGGAGAGAGGTCAACAAAACTACAACAGTGAACTTCCAGAGGGCAGATTTTGGCTTGTTAAGGACAAAATTGATTGAAAGACTCCCTTGGGAGACACTCTAGAAAGACAAAGAGGTCCAGGAAGGCTGGATGTGGCACTTGAAAACATTGCTTAGTGGTGGGCACAGTGGTGTTGGGATGATGCTTAGACTTGATGATCTTGAATATCTCTTCCAATCTTAATGATACTGTGTTTCAGAGTCCTGCTGTTTTTCCTGACTACAAAGCCAAACATGGGTTTGTAAAATACTGAGAAATGAAGACACTGTTACTTAGTTATCTGTCAATGGCACATTGGGGAATGACATAGCCCATTGTATTTCAACAGTATCCAAACAGTAATGTAATTATTTAAATTATACCAGATAGTTAGGTATTATCATAAAATAAAACATATATTTCCTAAGAGAAATATTAATTCTGTCTGTTTTAATTCAGAGGAAACTATTCTAATTTAATGCAATGAAGTTTTATTCCCATCTCCTGTTGATAATTTTTTTTAAAAAAGAATAATTAGATCCATTGAAAAAGAATACAAAGCCATTCAGAAAAGAAATCACAGAATTACAGAATGGTAGCTGTTGGAAGGCATCTCAGGTGTCTCCAGAGAAGGAGTCCACAGCCTGTTCCAGTACTTTGCCACCCTCAAAGCAAAAGAGTTTTTCATGATGTTCAAGTGGAACTTCCTGTATTTCTCTTTGTGCCCACTGCCTCTTTTCCTATGACTGGCACCGCAGAAAAGTGTTTGGCCCCATCCTCTTGACACCTTCCCTATAGAGATCGATAAACCTTGAGGAGATTCATTCTCAGACTTCTTGTCTCCCAGATAAATAGACCAGCATACCTCAGGCTTTCCTTGTAAGAGAGATGCTCCAGTCTCTTGATCATCTTTATTGCTCTCTAGCAGTTCCCTGTCACTCTTGATTTGGGAAGCCTGTAACTGGACACAGTACTCTAGATGTGGCTTCACTGGGGCAGAGTAGAGGGGAAGGAAAACCTCCCTCAACTTCTTGGTCGTACTTAATGCACCCAAAGAGAGGACTGGCCTTCCTGGCCACAAGGGCACATTGCTAGTGCATGGTCATCCTATTGCCCACGGAACTCCCACATTTTTTTTCCCAGAGGTGCTTTCTCATATACTCGGAGTGGGGTGTTTTTTTTCTCTTAAACTTGGTCTTGTTGAACTTCATTCAGTGACTGTCTGCCCAACTTTTCAGCCTCTGGGTGTCACAGAATGGAAGCACAGCCATCTGGTTTATCAGGCAATTCTCACAGTTTTATATCACTAATAAACTGACAGAGGGTGCATTCTGTCCCTTCATTACAGATTAGTACGCTGAAAAAGACTAGGACCTCTTACTAGTCTCTGCACCACTAATAACAACACTTTAAGCTCTATCATTTGGCCAGTTATCAATACTCCTCCCTGAGCACTCATACAAGATACAGTTCCTAATCTTCTCTATAAAGGCCAAAAGTCATGCTGAAAAATAGGTGTACAACTTCCACTGTTCTCAGCTCATCTACACCATCTGTCATTTAATTACAGAAGACTATCAGATTGGTCAAGTATGATTTCCCCTTGATGATGAGAAAATGCGTTTCTAGAAGGTGATGTGTAAGGATTGCATACTAAAAGTAAGGTAATATTGTGAACCTTCAAGAGAAAAATTAGAAAGGTAATGCTGAATTAAATATGATACCTCTAGAAACATCACTGTGTGCATTCTTCATGGAGTAAACCTACAATACTCATGCAAATTTATTCATATGGTAACATATCATGCCTATTTTTCAGTTGCAGAATAAGAAATTTTTGCTATCCTGCAAGTCAGATGCTTTCCTTTCTTATTGTGAGATTGATTATTTTTAGCTTGATGGAGATAATTTATGTAAGTATGTACAGTATTTTGAAACTGAATTACCCATTCAGTCATAAAGTAATAATGTGCCAATAAAAAATCACAAAGATATAATTTTTCTTTCTTTTGTAGCATTATTCTATAATTTCATTTGTTCTTGACATCTTGCTGTGGAAAGGAGGAAATCTTTATTTCGAATGTATTAATCTGATGCATTTATGTGCTATCTTCAGCTGGATCTGATAATACTCGAGATCTAAATCAAAATTTGACAGAGATAATTAAAGAAGGTGCTTATCCAGGCTACACTAAGGCTACATTCAGATGAGACTAAATTTGCAGTCTCTGCATTATACACAGTTTTGCTAAGATGTAGTAACTGATTTTGTAGGATTTATATGATCTACTTTTGTATAATTATATGTAAATAGTTTATGACAAACTGAAAACAATCACTTTGAGCTATCAGTGAAAAATGCCCCTCTCACAAGTCTGTATTATGTTACAGATGTGCTATCTGTGAACTTCATTCATTCTTACTATTTGATGTGTTAAAGTGTGTATAGTCTTGAATTCACCTCAACTAGGCTGAGGTTGCTTGAGTGTTGAAAGTAGCAAATACAATAATGCTTACATGATCCTTTATTACATGAAAATTTTTGAGAGTTATGCAGTTTTATCAGTCCTCTTTTGATTAATTCTAGGCTAAATATAATACAATGGATCTCAGATGGAAGGTTTGTAGTCCTTTTTGTTCATGCACTTCATTTGTAAGATTGCAATAAAATCAGTTGGCAGCCCCAGCTGTGCTAATTGCACACTATAGTGTAGGCTGGCAATGATTCCAGTTCATTGGGTTGCATATAGCATATGAAGATACAGTTGACTCCTTTATTATCACTGTATGGGCCATCATGAGGCATTCCTTGAAGAAACTAATTTTTGTCTTAGGTAAAACCTCATAATGTGAAGATTTATGGCATCCATTGACAGCTGATTTCTGCCTTTGATATAAAAATGCAAATCTCTGCAAATCCATGAATTTTTATCGCACAGGACATTTGCTTTTGTGTAGAATGGTTTACTTTTGTAGAGCATCTTTTCCATCTGGATGACTTGTCTTTTCAGGTTATGTGCACTTTGTTGCACATTACCAGTTTGCTTTTTTCATGTAAGAACTGTAAATCAGACATTCCTGGTTGTCCACTGTGTAACATAAGATCTGCAAGTCTGATTTTTTTCTCCTTAGCAGGACATCATAGTTTAATTGGGATAGAAATGTAGTTATTTGTTCAGATCATAATTTTCTCCATGAGACTTACTTCTTTTGGCTCTGATTTCCAAATATTAATATTCATCTACCAAACCAGCATTTGATTGCTTTGTGGACATATGTTGGCTGTGATGAGCTGCATTTGAGTGTGAAATGTCTGGCTGTTTCTTCTGTATGTGGAGTGTACGTTCTGTTTCTGTTATCTGGCACTTTTGATGTTCTCCTAGCATACTGCTTTTTATTATTATAGTCCTCATCAGACTTGAAGAAAAAAATATTTCCGTATCCTATCAGAAGCATAAATTCTTTCCTACTCCAGGACAAACTTGTGACTGCTACCCCTTCCCTTGATGACACGCAGGAAATCTCTGAAGGTCCACTAGTCAATATGTAATAGTACCGACTCTATTGTGTGTTTCAATAAGTAACAACTGGTAAATTACTACAGATTTTCAAGGTGGTGTATTAGTAAACTGCCTATTATTTACTAAATAAATATTCCTTCATTATAATTAAAACCTGATACACTTTTAGGGCATATTAAATTTTATCATTTACTGAGCAGTTTAAACATGAGTTGGAAGAACACCCCATCAATTATTAAATATTATATAATAAGAATGTCTTTATATTTCAAGAACTATTTCCCTTTCACAGGATCATCACCTATTTTTAAAAATGAAATTACATTCCAATTATTAAATACATATGAAATATTAGCAAATTATAAGTCAGTACTTTAGGGCCCAGCTCAACTTAGGCAAAGAAGAGAAACCAGGGCTTGGGAGCCTGTGGGCATATTACTCAAGTCTTGTACATGACATAGGCTGCTTGTTTTTTCTCTCAACCAAACTCTGTGCCCACTCTCATTGAATCAGCATCGTTTTTTGTTCAACACAGGGTAAAGGAACAAAACACTTAATACCACCTAAAATGATTTCAGTAAGATTTTTTTCAGAATCTTGGGGGAATAAGAATATACTGGGGAACCATTTTTTCAGCCTCTATGGAGAAACAACTTCTTTAATTAGTGACTATCAGATTTCCTTTTTTAAGGACTCCCCTCAGTGGTGCTCCACGTTAGCTTTACCTCTTCTGTTTTGAAATTGATGTGTGAGAAAGTTACCCAAGTGCCTGTGACACACTGTTTTGTATTACGGAACTAACAGATTAAAGCAGTAAAGTAACCACAACTTTAACAGATTTTTTTTCAGATAGATTCTTCAGATTTTCTTCTTCAAAGATAGAGGTTTGAAACATTTTTACCTTTGATACTATTTTTTTCTTCCTTTTCTAGCCTTAGTAAATCTTCTTGCTTAAAAGTTAAAGTGTCTCTTCACTAAAATCTGTGTGATTTTGCACAAACCATTCACAAGTTCAGACAGATATTTCTTTACTGTCTTGCAGCAATACCTGGTATTTTGTCTTCCTGTGCCATTTTCTAGATAGTAGAGCCTAAAAACCTGATGAGTCTAGACAGCCCTTAAGATAAAATCATAGGATCATTAAAGTTGGAAGAGACCTCCAAGATCATCAAGTCTAACCATCATCCCAACACCACTATGTCCACTAAACCATGTTTTCAAGTGCTAGGCCTACACGTTGTTTGAACACATCCAGGGATGGTGACTCCACCACTACCCTGGGTAGTCTGTTCCAATACCTGAACACTCTTTCAGTGAAGAAGTTTTTCCTGATACCAACCTAAATCTACCTTGGGACAACCTGAGGCCATTTCCTCTTGTTCTATCACTAGTGACTTGGGAGACCGACCTCCACCTCTCTACAACCTCCTATCAAGTGGTTGTAAAGGGCAATAGGGTCTGGCCTCAGTCCCCTTCATACAAAACTATTCCAGTTTTCTCAGACACCACCATAAGACCTGCCCTCAGGCCCTTTGCTAACTTTGTTGGTCTTTTCCATACCCACTCCAGAATCTCAAAGTTCTTGTATGGAGGTGTCCAAAACTGAATGCAGTATTCAAGATGAGGCCACACTAGTGGCAAATGCAGGGAGGTGATCACCTCTCTGGTTCTATTTCTAATGCAAGTCAGGATGCCATTGGCCTTCTTGGCCACCTGGGCACACCTCTGGCGCATCTTCAGCCAACTGTCACTCAACAGCCCCAGATCCTTTTCCAGTGAACAGCCCTCCAGTCACTCTTTCTCAAGTCTGTAGTGTTGCATGGGGTTTGTTGCATCTGAAATGTACCATCAAACACTTGGTCTTGTTACACCTCACACAGTTGACCTCAGTCATCCTGTTCAGGTCCCTCTGAAGAGATTTCCTACCCTCAGTCAGATCAACACACACACACAATTTGGTATCAACCACAAACTTGCTGAGGGTGCACTCAATCCCCTCATCCAGATCATTGTTAAAGATGTCAAACAAGACGGGCCTTAGTATTGAGCCCTGGGGAACACCAATTGTGTGTAGTCACCCACTTGATCTAATTCCATTCTGTACAGCTCTTTGGTTTGCCATGCAGCCAGTTTTTTCCCCAGAGAGGAGTCCATCTGCCTAAGCCATGAGCAACCAGGTCCTTTAGGAGAATGCTTGGGAGACTGTGTGGAATCCTTTACTGAAGTCTAGGTAAACAACATCTACAACCTTCCCATCTTCTAGCACATGGGTCACCTCGTCATATAAGGAGATCAGGTTGGTCAAGCAGGACCAGCCTTTCATAATCTCATGCTGCCTGTCCCTGATCCCCTGTCTCTCCTGCACTTGCAGTGTGAACATGCTCAGGATGAATGACAGCTCAGCAGGATGTAACTGTGATGGGCATAATTAAAACATAATGTATAGATTCTAAAATTATTACAATGAAAGCATCAATGAGGGAACAGAGACATTAGTACAGAAATTGTGTGTTTGTATAAGCCATACCACAAGCTGTATCCCAGAGCAGCATAGCAGAAACCCTGCTGCTTCCCCGACTTATTTAGTGTGATGGTGATTTCTGTCTTTCTGGGGTATCTGTACTTGGTTGCTATGTAGCTTGGAACTATCTGCTGAACTGATCACTTGAAAGTACCATAGCAAGTGTTTCTCTCAAATGAAAGACATTATACATCAATGTAAATACAATATAGTGCTTTAATTACATTTTAATGCTCATCAGATTAGTAATGGTGCAGCTTTAGCAATTATTACTGTTCCTCTGTTTCTGTGCTGCTACATGTTACCAAAATATTGATTTTCTATAGTACTTTATGACAAACTGTGTCCTATCTCTGTATTTTTAAGCCTGTGAGGTACAGCTTCTTTGTAAATTCATAATCTTGATGGCCTTGAAGTAAATGTTTTCTGAGTTACCTACAAAGAGATGTCATATTCTACAGAATAATAAGAATTTCAGGATCTTTGCCAGGTTATTTGACTTCTTTTAAGAACTTAGATTTATTATTTTTTTCTGAACTAGATTCTGTGGTAGCTGTGGTGTATCTACAGAGACTATGAAAAAAAAAAAGGACAAATGTTCATAGAACAGCCTGGTATTTGAACTTGCAGAATCTTTGCTCCTTCAGTCTTTCCTGAAGGCTTTTTCCTTTGAGTCTTGTCAAACTTCCTTTAATGTATTTGGGAGTTTGATATGTCCTGTTAGGCACATCTCATATGAATAATCTTTTTTTTTTTTTTTTTATTAAAAAGAGTAAGATCTTTTCCACTACCATCTTTCACAAATAGCTACTCTTTCTTGTAAGTGGATAAGTGAGTTACAGTAGTTCTAGATAGCAGAAGGAGGAGTCATGCCTCATGAGGATGTAATCTGGAAATAAATGAAATAAGAGTGTATTACAACTACTGGAAGATAAAAGAATTATCATTTGTCTCTTCTGAGGAAAAAAAACCCCATGATTTGAAGTTTAGTATGTTCAAGTATCTATGAATTTACAGCAATGTTTTTGAAAAGTAAATACAGTGACAGAGTTTACGGGTGTTATCATTGAGCATAATTGTTTTGCCTGATGAGCACGGACCAAGTATTTTGAATATATGAATATCAGTTCATTAAAGAACTGTAAGCAAAGATTTTAATAGCTCTTGTTTTGTATGTGCAGAATACTTAGAAGCAGATTTAAAATACAGCTTAATTAACTTATGCTGAAAGAAGTGGACCAAATTCCTGAATTTTTAATATTTTTTTTTTGATGTCTAGACATTTTGTAGCTCCCTTTGCAATAATAATTTATTTGAATTCAAATGTAGCCTATAAAGGTTTTCATAGCTCTTAGCTACAAGAAGAACTGTGCAAAATATCCTTAGCAATAGAACTGATATCTTATTTAAAAGATTGTCAGTCTCCTGGCATGGCAAAATACTTACAGCCAGTAAACCTTAATCAAATAATTTTTTGCTTCCCCACAAACTTTGGCAGTACTTCTTTGTATCTATCTATTTGCTCAGATTTCATGTGTGTTTATAATAAATCAGAGATGAAATGGCTATGCTTCACATATTTGTACTATGTATAAACAGTATAAAGAATCAGGTAACCATCACAAACTACCAATGTGAAATTTAAATAGATCAAGCAGCTATGATTCAAACATGGCAAGCACCAAAACCCTCAGAACAGCAGCATTGTTCCCAAATATGTGCTTTTAGGAATCTCTGCATTAGCCCGTATAGGCTAGGTTGTTTGAAAAGCACATTTCTATCAAAATACTATTGGCTTCACCTCATACCAGAAACAAAACAAAGGAAAGTCAGTGCTCTTCCTTCCGAGGATTCTATTCCGATTGTCATTGTTCTAGTTAAATAAGAAAGAATAGTGCTATAGTCTGAGAGTGCCAAAGTCTGGGTTATCTGGACAACTTTCTACTATTACTATTTGCTGCTATTCAATATATTTCTTATATGTGGGGATATAATATCACCACATGTTGCAGGTACCAGGAGCTCTGTCTGCATTGTTTGGTGAAAAACCATCCTTTTTAATACAGGTCTGCTTAGAATTGAGCTGTGACTTCCCCTAGGGAGATGTCATCTCAGAGTACCTGTAAAGTTACCATAAAGAAAGACCTTGCTTTCCAGTTTCATGATATAAAATTAAATTCCCATGAATCACAGTCCATTTTGAAAGTGACTAAATGATTAAAATACCCCAAACTACTCTTGTTAAAATAGTACATTATGACATCTTTTTGACACAGCTTGCCAAGTATATGCATACACCAGGTGGATTCAGCTAAGTATTTTCCTGTTCATATATTTACAGATCCATGAAGTAGTGATATTTTAATATATTGCATTTACAAGTTTGAGTAGCACCAGAATACCAGCAGTATTGAATTTATTATTTTATTAATATTTTCTAGGGCAGTCTGTCTGGTGATCCTTTGGTTTGAAGTGAGGGCAAAAGGGCTTCCTCCAAATAGAAATTGTATACCTACACTACTATCTCTTCAGGGATTAATCTTGTTATTCCTGCTCAAAGAAGAGAAATATATGGCTAATTTTTAAGCTACTTTATAAATGCAACATTTGGTTTAAAAGTGAAGGTTCAAATTATGTGTATGAACATGGAAACCTGAGTCCTACCAGAACACCATTTTCGTGGAAATTAAAAGAAAATATTAAAAATAAATAAATAAGAGCAAATAACTATAATAAAAGAGACTGTTTATCAATTGCTACTACAAACAAACTGTATTTTTTATACAGGTCACAATCCTTTGGATTTTTACTTTATTTTTAAATCTCTACATTCTGTAAAGGAGAAAAAGTTCAGCCATTCGGACAGAAAGGTGTTTCTGCTGGAAACAAATGCAAATCTAATGATTATTTGAAGGTGACATCAGTTGATCAATTAATCAGGTCTGAGATGATAATAACTAATTAATTCCACAGAATCATGGAAGGGGCCTCTGGTAGTTGTGCCTATGTTGGCCTCTTAGTCCAACAGCCCCCACCAAAAGCAAGATCACCTAGGGCAGATCACACAGGAATGTGTCCAGACAGGTTTTGAAAGTCTCCAAAGGAGACTCCACAGTCTCTCTGGGCAGCCTGTTCCAGTGGTCTGTCACCCTCACAGCAAAGTTATTTTTCTTTATGTTTAGGTGGAACCTCCTGTGCTACAACTTGTACCTGATTCACCTTGTCCAATCAAATGACACCACTGAAAAAAGACCGGTCCCTTGTTTTCAGCACCCAACCTTCAGATATTTGTTGACATTAATAAGATCATCTCTCAGCCTTCTCCACTCCAGACTAAACAGTTCCAGTTCACTCAGACTTTCCTCATATGACGGATGTTCAAGTCCCTTAATCATCCTTGCATCCCACTGTTGTACTCTAAAATTGTATGGGGACTTAAACCTCTTAACTTGTAAAGTTGAGTTACTGCTGTATCTGTCTACAGTGATGTCAGGAGCAAAGATGGGAGCAGAGAAAAAGGGAGGCAGCTTCCAGAAAATATGTGCAATCTATCAGTTATATGGTTGAAATATAAATTACACATAAACCACAATTCCCTCTTTGGGGATAACTCCTCTTGGTCATCTTCCCTAACCTTTGCTGTCCCATGTATGAAACACTGCCACTGTAGTATTGACAAATGTTGATTACTAGGGAAGAAAGCTATTTTAAAAAAGTAAAACTGCACTTATTATATGTTATAAATTATTCCTTCTGTATGCACAGGTCTTCCTATCTCCATTTATCAAAAGAAACTCTATTTTTAGTCAATTGACTTGTATCCTGTACCATAAATCTGTCTGCTTATTTAAACTCAAGAAGAATCATGGTCGAATTTAATACAGCAGTAGCTATTAATAATCTCTAGAATTTAGCACTTAGTATTATACCAGCTAATGCCTATCAGACCAAATAACGGTATTTTTACAATATTATAAAAGATGTAAAACCTTATCTCTGTGTTATTAATGTTAAGAATTTTATTTGCAAAATATTCAATCTCTTGCTGCTCCAGCACCACTCAAGTGTGTGTTCACATCTTCCTCAAAAATGTCAGGCAGGATATGATTTTATAAACACAACTAGACTCATTTTGCTGTACTGTGAGCAGCTGTAGTAAATCTATGAGTTCTTTGGTTTTGGTATCTCTAAAAGCTGAACTGCAGATGTTATAACCATAAATAATCCATGAGCAACACCACCTCCTCTCCAGGTTCTTCTCCCCCTCTACTCTGCACTAGTGAGACTGCATCTAGAGCACTGTCTCCAGCATTGGAACAGGCTGCCCAGGGGTGTTGTGGAGTCTCCTTCTGTGGAGACGTTTAAAACCCACTTGGAAATGTTCCTGTGTGACTTGGTCTAGGTGATCCTGATGTGGCAGGAGGATTGGACTAGATGATCTTTCAAGGTCCCCTCCGATTCTTAATGAGTATATTATTCTATGATTGAGTTTTTTTCCAGTTAGAACAGGTTGAGGGTTTGTGATTGAAAATTAAGGGACACGTGAAAGACAGTGATATTGTAGTGGGCATCTATTACAGACCACCAAATCAGGAGGAAGATGATGAAGTCTTCAATTGAGTGTGGCCTCTAGAACACATCCCTTGGTACTTATGGGTGATTTTAGTCACCCTGATATTTGTTGGAAAGCCCACACAGCTAGACATATTCAGTCTAAAAGCATTTTGCAGTGCATCAATGATGACTTCTTGATACAGTTGGTGGATAAACCCACAAGAAGGGATGCACTGCTGGATGTGGTATTAACAAACAAAGAAGGATTGATTTGAGATATTAAGGTGGGAAATAGTCTTGATGATAGTGATCATGACATGGTGGAGTTTAGTATTCTGAAAGGTAGAGGAAAAGCAATAAGTAGAATTATAACCCTTGACTTTTTGCGGAACTAAGTTTCCAGTTTTCAGGGATTTACTTGCAGGAATCCCATGGGCTAAAATGCTGGAGGGTAAAGGAGTTCAAGAAAGTTGGTTAATTTTTAAATACCACTCCCTGCAAGCCCAAAGAAAGTGTATTCCATTGCAGAAAAAATTGGGCAGATAGGCTAGGAGACCTACATGGATGAGTAACGAGCTCCTAAATGAGACCTTGGGTGAGGAGGAGGTCCACAGTTCATGGAAGAAGGGACTTGTTGCATGGAAGAATTCTAAGGATGTTGTTAGAACTTGAGGAAGGGTATAAGGAAGAATAAAGCACTTCTAGAGTTAAAATTGGCTCAGAAGTTAAAGAAAATAATAAGGGATTTACAAACACATTAGTAGTAGAAGGAAGAATAAGGATAGTGTGGGCCCACTGTTGAATGAGGTGCAGCCCTTATAACAGAATATGCAGAGAAGGCAGAAATTAGGAGAACATATTGAGCGTTCGTCGTCTTCCAACTGTAAAAGAAGCTCCAAGAAAATCTAGGCTAAAAATGTTTTCTAAGGTCTGTTTACAAGCTTCCTTCGTCCTTTATTATAGAAATTCTTGCACCTTTTCTTGCAGTCAAAAATCTAATGATGATTTCATTTCTTACCAAAATAGAAGTACTGTGGTGTATTTCAGAGAAAGTTAGAGTGCTTTTTAAAGAGAAATCATGGTGATGTTGTTTGCTCTTACAATAACTGTAATAAATATTTCAAAGACATGTTGAAACAGGGAAGATATTTTAGATTTTTGTTTTGTGAGTAAAAATTAAACTTAAGAGTTGATTTATAAAAACCAGTTGAAATTAGAAATGAACAATACACTGCATTCTGAGGAAGTGATCATGCAAATGTATGTGTCTTTCATGATTTCTTATAGCGTGCGAAGTATATAGCAGCCTGCAATATTGAAACACATCCCCCACTCAGCCCACCTCATTTCTGCTGCTCTCACCAATATCTTCTGGTTGTATTTGGAAGACAAGCTGTGCATATAAATATTTTATACACTTAATTCTCATTCTTTCATGGTATTTTGAGTAACACATACAAAGATTCTGTGCATTATCTGGAAATACATTTTCCACTTTCATGCCTTTCATGCCCCTCCAAAAAACCTTTATCTTCAAATAAATCTGTCTTTTTTATTGTTTATCATCATGGACTCCAGAAAGAATGTATGTTGTGTACAGAACCCTTCAGGGAGAGAGGTTCTCACAAGTATTATGACATTGGAAATTTTGCTTGAAATATCAATTTCCATTTTAAAAAATGCAATACTAAGTTCTAATTATAGGCCAGACTGTGAAGACACATATATTTCAAGGCTGTGACTATATATGTGCGTGAGATCGCTTGATAACTTATTGCTACCTGGTGTCCTTGGGGAACTGTCCAGTAGTATTCTCACGCTAAATGCATGTGCACTGGAGTAACATCTCCATCCCAGCCACTTAAGATGTATTGCCTTTTGTGGCATTTGCTTTGCTGGAATACTCAGGTAGGGAGAAAGGCATTACCCTAGGTTTATACTCTGTTTTATCACTTTTGAAGAAACCGGTACCTTATCTACTGTGATGCTGGTGTTCATTGTAACTTACAGAAATTTTTCAGCTTGCAGTACAGGCTGAATACAGGATTGGAGAGAAATTTCCAAGAGCTAGGCTCAACAGCTCTGCTGCATGAAGTACCCAAAATATCGCTAGTAGTTCAGGTAGCTGCTTGTCAATGACAATTCTTGAATACATTTCTGGGGATAAATGTTTAGTGTATAAGTATTTTAACTGTTCAGTATTGGATTTGTATATGTATATATATAATTATATTATTATTAGTTTTTCATTCAATCTCTTTTAGGTTATTTTTTTCCCTCTCTTATTCCCAGGGTAGTCCAGCCTCAACCCATGACACAATAGAACTGCTTTTCTTTGTAGCATTGACCAACCTTCTCATGATGTTTAACCAAATAACTGGAGTTTCTTATTAATTAGTTTCTTGGGGTTTTTTTTTGTTGGTGACCTCTTTTTATGTATAGATGCAGTGTACTTGATGATACAAGTTTGCTTTAGATGGAGTTCATTAATTTTTCTACCATCTAACTGAACATAGCACTCAGATCATCCCTTACTGAGGTGTAAGTATGTGACCACTGTTGCCTCTGCACAATAACCATTAATTTCTTGCAACATGGTTATAAACAGCAGTGAAATCACATACGATATGTCACCGCTCCCTGCTGCACATACAGATATGTGAGTGAAATGTGTTACCTGTAAAACGTTTCTGTATATTATTCGTAAAACTTCTCTCACCTAATGTGGGCCACCATCAAAAGTAATGGGGAGATCCGTTCTGGCTTGGAAACACAGGAGACAAGTGTTTCCTTTCCTCCTCAGCCTGCCAGGGCAGCCACATTTGTATGATTTCCCCAAGATTATTCCTGCAGTGACAACTCCCGGTTTCATCTTGCAATCTACAAGCTGTCTGATACTCAGAGAGCGTAAGCCTGATTGTGGAAGCTGCTCAGAGGAGATAGGCACTTGTCTCTGCCCTGTCCTCAGCTGGCCTGGGGGCCCCCAGAGCTGGCTCCCAGGCTGCTGCCAGAACAAAATGCATGCAATAGCTGCCAATGCAGCTGCCCTGTGCTCCCGGGAGACCCCCTTCTGCTGGGACTCTTGAATGACTTGCCAACACTGTTAATGAGGACACACATTTTTCAAAATGTTCAACCCTCCTGCATTTTAAAAGAGATAATTTTTAAAATCCAGCTATGTGTGTGTAACATTGCAAATGTAGCTGTTCAAGCTGGACACTCAAATAACATCTTCCTGCCCTCAGTCAGTGTTTCTGTTTTGTTTATCTTCTGCCAGGGTAGCCCATGAGGACATGAGCAGAGACGTGCTGGAGACACAGCCCTTAAGCCTGTCACTTTCTGTGTCAGTGGAAACTACATTGAAGGGGCTTGTCAGATGAGAGCTAGCTCTGCGAATTAGTTTTTAACAGTTGGCTGCTTCAGAAAAAGGGAATTTTCTTCATTGCCAGAACCCACCTCATCAATATTGTATTGCTTTCACTCTCACAGTGTAGCCAGAGTAAGCATAATACATCTCTACCCATTTGCACAGTACATCAGGGAGTTTTAATGTCATTATACTGCCTAGAATGGAAGTGGCATTAAAAAGGCTTTAGAAAGTGCTTCTCCTGTTCTTGCACTGGAAGGAATGATTGCAATTAGTAATAGATAACATTAAGTGGAAAGTTAAAACTAATTTTCTTCTTTTCCATGAAATAGATTAAAGGGGTTATGTGCCTGAAAGAAGAACCATGTGCAATTGAAATTGTTGCAAAAGCTTACAGAATTTAAGTACTTCTCAGTTATATTTGAATACTTTGGGGGTTGTTTAAGTATGTTCACTGTATGAATAAAATAATAGTGTTCTGCCTGTGGTATTTATATATATATCTTTGTTTTTTCCATGTGGTAGCGTGTTTTTATACAGAGATAAAACACATATTTAACATCTTGTTTGACATCTATATACCACAGCTGTTTTTAGACCAGGAGAGTGAGCAGATCCTGTGTCTCCTTGGATTACTAGTTTCTATGACAGCAGAAATGGATATAATGAATTTGAAGAATCTGGGTTTCTTTTATAATTTGCTTTTATACATCCTTCCAAAACTGCTGTGCTTAAGTGCAAGGGGTAGGAGGCAATGACCTCTGTGGAATTAGACAGAAACAAGAAAATCAAAGCTGATGATTACCCTGAGAGATTACTCAGATTCCCTGTGTCTGCTAACTAACCAGCAGTGCATGTAGTCTATCTAAAATACTGCTACATATTTTCAGCACCTGAATTACCTTAAAGAGTACTGTAGGTATTGGAAAAGATGATGTTGATTAGATACGATTCTTTTATAGTGTGATTATGGACAGAGAAGAGAGGAAAAAAAAATTGTCCACTCAATTTTGTTTGTTTTGGTGTTTTAGTTTGGTATTTATGTTTAAAGGGGG
>VZRI01004368.1:301046-321470 GCA_013397515.1 Upupa epops
GGGGGGAGGAATTTTGGTGTCATGGCAAACCTAGAAATTGTGTTTGATTCAGCTTGCATTTACCTTGTGAATGATTGCTCTAAAGCATACTCATCCCCTTTTAAATGGGTGCCATAGAACACTTGGTTGCTTTTTGCTTGTTTACAGAACTTAATGCTGGTACCAAGAAAAGGAATGTAAAAATGCTGGTACCAAGAAAAGGAATGTAAATTGTTAACTTTCAGGAATGTTGTGAAAGAAAGCAAATGAGGTAAATACAGTTACAACTCTTGAAAAATGCAGTTAATTGCAGTTGTGAATGCAATTAGGCATACAAACAAAATTGGTTTCTAATATACATTGCCTAAATAAACAAATTATTTTTGTGATTATAGGTTATATTTATTCTAATATGTGTATCATGTCTCTGCTCATTGCAGGGGCTCTTGGACTACATAACCTTTGAGGGTCTTTTTGAACCCAAAGCTCTTTATGATTTTGTCTTCATAAGACACATAACTTTAAAATCTTTCCCCTTTAAAAAGGGGCAAAACATTCCACTACCACAAAATCTAGTAATTACTTCCACTGAAGTCTCCGCATCCTTCACTTATATGTGCTGGTCTGACTAACTGTATTCTTCTCTATAGATTGTGCCTCTCAGGATTTATTTATTTATTTTTTGCTAAGGAATTAAAACCTTGGATTCCCTATGGTTTGGAGGTGTTTCTCCAAAAACATCTGGATGACTGAACGAGGCCCATGCAGCATTAACCATGCCCTTCCATCCTTCCATTGGTGATGTTACAGATGTGCTGCCTTGTGCACAGTCTACAGGAGGGATATATTGTCCCTATTCCTGTTCTGGAAGGGGAAAAGGGCATACTTCTGCCTCCCTCAAGCAGCCTCTGTGCAGTGGACGTGTGTGAGATTCAAACTGCCTGGTGATAACCCCCTCTGTCATGTAGCAGGTCTTTCTCCTTTATTCATTTACAATACTATTTGGAGAAAGTCCACTAGTATTTGAATTGCTGTCATCTTCCATGGTCACAGACTTTTTTATCTGTCTCCTTGTGGTTTAAGTCTCATTGAGGCTTTGTAGCGGGGGAGAGGTTACTGCTGGACTCCTGTAAGAAACCCCATGATTGCTCTTTCCAACTCTGGACTGGGTTGCCTCTGTCTTATGTTGTGCCAGTCAGTGCCTCTGTGAACAAAGCTGCTTTGAGAGGGCAAAACTCGTTCTGCGGATTCCTTTTTGTGCTGGGACCTTTGGTTTGGAAGCTCTGTTTTGTCTGGAGGGAAGACACAGCCATGAGATCACCCAGGCCAGTGAAGAGGGAAGATATACATAGGAAGCCTGTGGGAGAACCCATAGCTAGTTGGAGAAATTCAAGGACAGTTTCCTGTAGGAAACAGCTACATTGCCACAAGGAAGCACTGCCAGGAAATTTGCCTGGAAGGAGAGGAGGCAGCAGAGCTGGATGCCAGAAGCTGCTGTTAAGAACTGCTTGCATTTTGTATTCGATTATGGGGTTTTGTATTTCAAAGTTGAGTCTGGGTTTTGCCAGTGACTGGAGTGACCCCTCCCTAGCTTTTGTCTTGGCTTTCAAGCCTCTTCCTAATGAGTGAGAGTCTGTCCAGGGACTGGCCAGTCTTAATCAACTGGTGACATGTCTGGAAACAGGTGTGCAAGGAATGTTATGTCTACCTAAGGAAGGTTATGTCTACCTGAACATAATTAATTTTTTTGTTGTTGTTGTAGACATCTGGAGGTCATTCACCTCCTCATTAGCAAGACAAATTTCAAAGTTATGTCAAATTACTTAGCTCACTTGTGAAAATCTTCTAAGATGGATATACCACTACCTGCCTGGGCAACCTATCCCTGTGCTGACTACCCTAACAGGACTTCTTACCCATATGCATTTGAAACTTGTGATCACTGCTTCTTGTCCTTTTGCTGTGCTTCTGAGCAAACCAACACTATCTTTGCTGCAGGTCCCTGTATGTAGTGGAGTTTGTCTCCCTCTCAATTGTCTCCCACTCTTGACCTTCTCTAATCGGACTAAACACTTATCTGATCTTCACATTCCATTTGTTCTTGTAATAAGCTTTTTGTGTTCTTCCTTACTCTGAAATTGCCTTTATGGAGCCAATTCATATGAGTGTTGCATAACAGGATCCCTTGTAAGTACTGTTTTAGTGAGTAAAAGCAAATCTTTCATATGAAAACATACTTTACATTGTAAATGAGTAGTAGTAACTCAGATTCTGAAAAGAAAAAACCTGACCATTCATTCTCCTCACACAATTTTCAGCTTCATTAACCTCTTCATTAAGCCTATGTATTATTGCTGTCTCTGACACTGAGCTTGAAGTCCATGACCCTACGTTAGGTTACTGTAATCTTTACGATTTTCCTAATAAGCCAGTCACAAACCTGCCTAGGGCAATGACGTAGTTCACCTTTGAATTGTGAGTAGTCTATACATGCAATCACTCAGGGAAGTGTGTTAACAGTAATTAATAAGGCACCCATACTGACTCAACCACATAGAAATCTACAAAAGAATCTGACTTCTTTTTGTTGACTTTGAACTTGCATAGAAGAAACAAGGCCCACGCCAGCTGATCATTGTGATATACACATAGGTACTATTCTAAGTTTTAAAAAGTTTCAGTTTGTACAGCATATGGAAGGAAAATAGTGGACTTCATTATTTCCCCAGGTGATAGACAGTCTGACAAGTGGGGCACTTTATTGCTAAATTGTAATTTATAGCAATAAGAAAAACAAAATGACAAATACCAGGGGCAGCAGCTTCTGTCACAAATTCGTTTTGGAGCATTACATTTTCACAACTGCCCAATTGTAGCCAGATTCTTCCTGTCAGGTTTCCTCTCTTGTCATACTTATAAATAAATTTTAAACAAGATTAATAGCCTTTGAATGTGGGGTGGGTGTATACACGTTGATATTTCTGTATGTGTGTGTGTTTATATGTGTATACATATATATAAAAACATTGCAGTGAACAAACTGTGTTAGTGGCTGGGTATTGAGTGTAGCAAAGTATCAAATAAAATTTTATTGCTTTCTTTATCTTTTCCTTACTTTCCCCAACACACAGAGCTGGGTAAGTCACTTACGGAGTTTTTTACCCCACTACATTTAACCTTCTAGCTGCCTCTACAAAAACTGGACAGCAGAAATTCAATTCTATGTCTATACATAAGAGAGATGCTGTCCTTCTTTTCTATTTGAAAAAACTGGTAGAAATAAAAGAGGATTCTTTTCACACTGGCTGTCTACATGACATTTGTCTGATACTGGTAACTCTGAAAGAAAGTGCTTGTATGGCAAGAAAACGGAGTATAAATACTTGAACTCTAAGTTCAAGAGAAGATATTTTGTGAGTATTTCGGTTGAATTGATTGAGCTTTATAGACTTAATGCAGTTTAAAATTAATTATTTTCCTGTTATGAGCAAGAACTTAAATATGAACTGAGGTACCACAGCAAAGAAATGGAAGTTGTTGTTCCAGTAAATGATAACAGCTGAATCTTGCATCCTTTTATAGTGCTGATTAAAACCAGAGAAGGAAAGAATTCCTTCAGTAGATGATAGCTATTTCCCAGTGATGAAATGGGAGAATATATATTGTTTATTTGCTAAGCATGAAGAATGCATGCTATGTTGCATAAGGCATAAAAGCAGTTTGTGCCTCGAAGAACATTTTAATCCAGCTACACAGATGTTGAGTAGGTAAAACATGCCAGAGTCCCCAGCAGTTCATAATTGGTATTTTTAGTCAGATTTCTAATTAATGTAATTTATTCACTGTTCCTGGGCTTCAGTGGAAAAGTCTTTACTATATACTCACTGAGATAAGGGTCTATTTACTAAGTATCTATGAAAACATACTTACAATGAGAAGCAGTTAAGTGAGATTTTATTTGGCATCAACCAGATCAAGAAGTGAATGAACTGTTTCTTTGAAATAATTTGCTTTACTCAAAGCAGAAGAAAAATCTTTGTACACAAAGAAGGAATGGTATTCCCTGCTGGAAGCAGCAATTGGTGTTGAATGTGAGCTGTCACAGTTACAGATTTCAACCCTACCTTCTTGCTGCTACTTTCCGTGCATTCCATGGGACTAACAATATTGAGTATTTAAAGTTAAGATCAGGGCTCTAGAGGTTAAGGGTGTCTGTGACAGCTGATCAATATTCAAACACTGCTTCCTCCAAGGTCAAGATCAGGGCATCCTTGTGAGTAAGAAATCAAGCAGGGGAAGCAGGAGACTTGCATAGAAGAGGAAGGATCTTCTGGAAAAACTCAGGACGAGAGAAAATTACAGAATGTGGAAAACAAGACTGGCCATTTGGGAGGAATATAGAGAACTAGAGCCCACCTGGAATTAAATCTGGGGTATAAAAGGCAGTAAGAGGGGAGGTTTGCTAGTACATCCATAGAAAAAGGTGGACTAGGGAAAATGTGGTCCTGATGATGAATGAGATAGGTGCCCTAATTGCAGAAGATACAGAGATGGCAGTTATTGAATGTCTTCTTGTCTTCTGTCTTCACTGCTAAAGCCAGCCCTCGTGTACCCCAGACACTGGAGGTAAGAGATACAGTTTGAAGACAGGAAGACTTTTCCTTGGTAGAGGAGTACCAGGTATCAGAGCATTTAGCCAAACTGAACATCTATAAGTCCATTTGGGATCCTATTGGGGATGCATCTGTGAGTGTTAAGATTAATTTGCTGAGCTGTCCTCCATCCTGTTTGAAATACCATGGACAGGAGAGGTGCCTGAGGACTGGAGAAAGGCTGGTGTCACTCCAGTCTTCAAAAAGAGCATGAAAGGTGGCTCAGGAAGCTACAGGCTAGCTAGTCTGTCTTCTATCCCTGGAAAGGCAATGGAACAAATAATTCTGTATGGCATCTGTAATCATGTGGAAGAAAAGAAAGGAAATGGGAAGCGTCAGCATGGATTTATCAAGGGGAAATAATTTGTGAAGACTCATAGCTTTTTATTATGTCATATCTGGCTGGGTAGGTGAGATGAGAGCAGTGAATGTAATCTATCTTGTCCTCAGCAAGGCTTTTGACACTGCCTCCCTTAACTTTCTCATTAGGAAACTCATGCAGTATAGGTTAGATAACTGGACAGTGAGGTGGATCAAGAGCTAGTTGATTGACAGAGCTCAGAGGGTCATGATCAATGATGCAGTGTAGAGTTGGAGTCCCCAGAGGTCAGTACTGGGTCTGATCTTGTTCAATGTATTCATCAGTGACTTGGATAAGTTTTCTCATCAGTTTTGCTTATGATACAAAGTGATGAGGACTGGCTGACACACCAGCATGACATGGACAGGCCAAAGATTGGGTGAAGAGAAAACTAAT
This sequence comes from Upupa epops, assembly GCA_013397515.1. NCBI lineage: Eukaryota > Metazoa > Chordata > Aves > Bucerotiformes > Upupidae > Upupa > Upupa epops. The sequence continues at coordinate 306,435 of VZRI01004368.1, forward strand.
GAGGTTCAAGAGGAGCAAAACAGGATCATACACCTGTGTTTGATCATACACCAAAACCAAACACAGGGAAGGAATAAACAAACACATTGGTATAGGTAATGCTTAGACTGTTTTGAGAGTAGCTGTGAAGAGAAACATCTCAGAGACGTAATGGACAGTAAGTTGACCATTAGGCAACAATTTGCCTTTTTTGTCAGGAAGGCCAACGCTATTGTAGGGTGCATTAGGAAAAGTGTGGCCAGTAGGTCTAGAATTTTCCCCCATCTGTACTCTTCCATGGTGAGGTCACATCTGGAGTTCTGTGCAGTTCTGGGCTCCCCAGTTCAGGAGAGACATGAAACTGCTGGAGAGATTCTGGTAGAGGACAACAGAGATGACTGAGGACCTGGAGCACCTCTCTTATAAGAAGGGATTAAGAGAACTGTGACTATTTAACCAAGAATGGGAGGAGACCTGATCTATGCATATAAATATCTGAAGGGTGGCTACATGAGGATGATGTCAGATTGTTTTCAGTTGTGCCCAGTGACAGGACAAGGAGCAGTGGGCACAAGCTGGAACTCAAGAACTTTCATTTAGAAATGAGGAAAAGCTTCTTTAAAGTGCAAGTCAAAGAACAGGACGGGGAGCAGGCTGCCCAGAGAGACTGTGGAATTTCTTCTTTGGAAATGTTCAAATCCACCCAGATGCAGCTGTGTGCAATTTGCTTTAGGCAGTGCTGCTTTCGCAGGAGAGTTGGACTAGCTGGCTTCTAAAGGTCCTTTCCAATACTGACAGTTCTGTAAATGTTGGCTTCCTGTGGAAGTTTGGGATACAAATTCAGAAAAGGAGTGATGAGCTGCATGTGACGGGAACACTAGTTTTCTACCTGCCTAGCAAATCTAGTGTCTGTTAGGCAGACACGTGGGTCCCTTGCAGTTGCAGTCAAGGGATATGTTTTAAACAGCAAAGCTCTCTCTGTGATGGGTTCTAAAAAAAACACCTCATAGTGTTTGCTCATTTGTGTGCCCAAAATTAGAATGTGTGTTGGCATGAATCTGTCTCTGGTAGAAAAATAATGCAACCACTGATTTCACAAATCTTGTGAAAATTGGTATATGTGAAGCTCTCAGCAGCAAAGATAGATACAAACTACCATTAGCATGCTCTCTTTCTTTAATTATTGTTTTATGCAAGAGAGGGGAAAATGGCTATGCAATGACTTTCATGAACAGTTACAGTGAACAGTTTACACAACTCCAGGTAGATGATATAGGTTGCTCTTCCCTTGTCCACTTGTGCTGTAATGCCATCATAAAAGGCCATCACATTAGTTAGGCAGGATTTGCCTCTGATAAAGCCCTGTTGGTTACCAATCACCTCTTCATTTTCCAGATGCCTCAGCTGGGCCTTTAGGAGGCTCCGTGATCTTGCCAGGCACAGAGGTGAGACTGAATGGCCTACAGTTTCCAGAGTCTTCCTTTTTTCCCTTTTTAAAGATGGGGGTGATGTTTCCCTTTAACTTCACCACACTGCCATGATCTTTCAAATACGATGGCCATGACTTGGCGACTTCATTTGCCAGTTGCCTCAGGACCCGTGGGTGGATGCACTTGTCTGTCTTCAGATGGTCTTGAACCTGATCTTCACTGAAAGTGGTTGGATCATCCTTCACCCTGTCTCCATCTTTGTCAGCTGAGACTTGAGTGGAGTGGATAGAGCTGAGACAAAGAAGTCTGAGACAAAGAAGTCATTAAGCACCTCAGCTTTCTTCATATCACTTGTGACTATGTCATCCCTAGCCTTCCTTTTGTTCCTGCAAAGAAGCCCTTCTTGTTTCCCTTTATCTCCCTGGCCAGATTCAATTCTATCTCTGCTGTTGCTTTTCTAATCTGTGTCCTGGCTGCACAGGCAAGTCCTCTGTATTCCTCCCAGTTAGCCTGTCCCTGCTTTCACTGCCTATAGACTTTCTTCTTGCACCCAGGTATGTCTAGGAACACTGTGTTAATCTACGCTGGCTTCTTGGCATCTTGCCTGCCGCCTTCTTTCTTGGAATGCACTGCTCCTGGGCTTGGAGGAGTTGGTCCTTGAATAATGACCAGCTCTATTGGCTGCCTCTTCTCTCCAGGGCTTCATCCCATGATACCCTGCCAAGTAGATCTGTCAAAAGGGCGAAGTCAGCTCTCTTAAGTCCAGGGTTGCAAGCTTACCATGCATCCTCTTAGTTACCCAAATAATCCTGAATTCAACCATTTCATTATCATTGCAGCTGAGACTGCCCTTGAGCTTCACTTCCCTCACCAGCCCCTCCCTGTTGGTGAGGACAAGGTCCAGGACAGCACCGTTTCTTGTAGACTTCTCTATCACTTGGATGAGGATGTTATCATCAAAACACTCCAGGAACCTCCTAGATTGCTGGTGCAGTGATGTGTTGTCCTTCCAAGAGATATCTGGGTGATTGAAATCCCCCATGAGGACCAGGGCTTGTGAACTTGAAGCTGCCCTTGATTGCTGTTGAGTGGGATAATATCCATGTGCCTAAGTCTTGCCATAAATGCATGGAATTTGATGGGTCAAATATTTGAGACTGGATTTTAAATGTAAATGGATTTTAATTTGTAAAATTATATTTATAAATTTATAATGTAAATGGATTTTATAATGTACTCACCAGCATGACAAGAAAATTCTTCAACTCCAGGGTGGAAATGCAGCCTCCTGAGGCTGTGGTAGAATCCTTGCATTCTCAGTGTGGGGGATGGAATGTGCTTAATATACTAATGATGTGTACTTTGTTCCTAATTTTATTCTTTTTGTCGCTTCTTATGGTAAGGACAATTGTGATAATGTTTTCCTTTGACCATCATATTATTTTGGCAAGTGTTTGGCATTTTAAAATCAATGTTCTTTGGGGTACAAGAAAAGAGGAATAGTAGAGAGAGCTATTTATTGCCATTTAAAGAAAATAAGAAATGGTTGTTTTCTTCCTGACAATGATACACCATATATCCTTCAAAAATACCTTCTAAGATGAACTTCTAAAATAAGAAATATCTTTCATCAGTTTGCGTCAATTAAGTTATAAGTACTCTGTTTCATGTAAAACCATTATTTATGTTCTTGATATGATTAAAATCAGCTGTACAAAATTATTTAATTAACTAGGTTAAATAGCTGTTAAGAGCTGAACTAAAATAACATTATCTGGAAAGCCAGTACTTGTGAATCAAAGCCTTTATACATCCTCTAATCCTGCTTATTTTCCGATTCTGTTTTCATACCTACCACTAGCATAAAATAAATAAGCACAAACATAAAATCAATATAGCAACTGGCAGTGAAAAATATCTAATTCTTTTAATGCAAGTGTACTCATATGCGCAACCAGAAAATGTATTTTCAATCTTCGTCAATAGCCATTACAATGATTTGTGAATCCAGTTTAAGACTTCTGTTCTTGTCACCTCTCATTACATATACCACATGGAGGAGCATTCTCATGATCTGTTTATGACTTTTTCATTTCCTCAGTTGATGGGTGTGTAGTACTTATTTAAAATTAAGTTTAATCACACCAACCGCAACCATTACATTTTTCAAGTGCAACATACGGTCAGTTCCAGCTTCTGCTCCGTCAGGAGATGGGAGGTACAGTGAACAATATGACAATTACAAGATGGCACATATGTGGCTATTTTTATTTATGGTAGACAGTTATCAAACACAAATTTGCTTTGAGTTAGGACAGCAACCACATCATCAGTAGCAGTTACCTTACAGACTTTACTGTTCCCTTCCTTATAGATGATAAGGATTTTATCCTAATTTGCTTTGATTTGCCTTTTTTGTTACTGTTGCTTCCAGTGATGAATTAATAAGCAAATCTCATTGCCTAGGAATTTGAATATCACTGCCAGAATGTAGGTATGTTCTCAATGAAAACATGTGATTATAGGAAACCTGTGTTTTCAATGAGAAAGAAAATCAGCACTTAGGCTGATCTTAAGAAAAACAAACTGTTCAAACTGCTAACGATCAACAGACCATTCAACCAATCAGTGTCTTTGTGTACATATGGTTTTATAGGCTTATGGTTTTATTTGCATGTATCGAGTGCAATGAAGGTAGCAAGAAACACTGAATCAGACTGCAGACAGTTTAGTAATTGTATAGTAAACACCTTAGATGTATAATAGTATTTTTATTATTTGAGGAAATAGAAAGTGAATAAAGAGAAAATGGAGAAGTTTTAATTACTGAGTTTGATTCACAGAAGATGACCAATATTAATAGGATATATTAATGTTTTAATTTCAGATACAGATTAGAGACATTGTTGTTAGAAAAAAAGACCAAGCAGTGCTTTGGAAATAAATTTAACTGCAATTTTCTGCTGAAATGAGAAATACAAGGTTAACAAGCTGTTATATGTTGTCTTTGGCATTTCTGTCTATTTGAGTACAAAAGGGATAGTCAGTCCCACTTGTTCCACTTAACCTCTGGCTTCCTGAACTTTTTTCATAGTTCTGTTTGCAATGAGTTTGGTCATATACTGTATCTACAGAGGTTTACTGATGATCTGGAGGGTTTAACCTGGGCACCGTCATCACTGAATAATACTTGCAATGCATTTTCTAGGACTGGTTTGGTCATATTTTAGTTCATAGCTACAGTTAATTGCACATTGTTCAACATGTTTGTTATGAGCAGGAACTACAAGATACCAAATGTTCAAGGACCATGTTTACTTTGCCAAGCCAGGTACTACTCTCATTAGAGCTTTGTCTTTATATCTGGTACATCTGTTAATGCTCTTGAAAGACCTGTGAGCAGGTCATTTAGCTGTAAGAACAACTGTCATGCAGTTGTAGCTGCAGGTCCATTTTTTTTACTTACTAATAGTAAGACTTCTTGGGTACTAGAAGTGAGAGGTAGGAAACTCTCTGATTGTAGCAGACTAATACTGCTGAAGTGATTTTTCCCATAAATGTTTGCAGTAACCTCAAAAGAATTTTTCTTTTTGTAATAAAGCTGAGTAAAAGACAGAAGAAAAAGTTGTCTTCATACACATTTTCCTGAGCCAGATTGGGCCCTGTGATGAGCAGTTCCTGTGGCAGTCACTGGCATATATGTTACCATACACACACATGTATGCAGAATAGGGTCCCTCACACAAGGGAAGAGTTACAAATGGGTTTAATGAGAAGACAAGACGGGCTGCACTGATCAGGCATAGCACACATCACTTCAATGCACAGTCGTCCCTGTTTGCATATGGATCATTCCATTTATGTCCCTACTTTTCTTTGCTTAATCCTCCTCTGTGCTTATTTCTCCTCATATCATCATGATCTCTCCGGGTCTTCCTCTCAACATACCATAATAAGTCATTAAATAAACCCAAAAGTCTCCCTGTCACATAATGAATTCCTTGGTTCTGTTGGCCATAGCTCCACAGGCTGTGTGAGAATGCAGGATCAGTGGACACCAGTGATCCTAGTGGGGCTGGCTGCTGTCCTGCTGTCACTTGGGAACCTCAGCCAGGGGCACCTGCAGCAATGACGGAGGTCCCTACATACTGTTCCCTTGTCTATTTTGTGTTTCCAAAGTACAGATAAATCAGGAGTACTACTAGCATGCAAGGTGCTCCAAAGCAGTTGTGAGAACTAGGGCTTGACATAACAGAAGGAAAAGAGGGATGGCATTCTTCATAGTGCAAGGCAGAAGGAGACTGGATCCTGCTATGGGAAGTCACTTTAGAAAACTTCTCAAAATTCTCCAATATTTTATAAGAAGTTCTTTGTAAATCTCAAAACATTTTATATTGTTGTTGTGACTATCATTTTTCACACATTATTCAATTTCAAGTCTTCTCTGTCAGTGCTGAAAAAACCCAAAGCATCATTTCATGAAACATTCTACTTGTAAATATTAAAACTTCTGTAAACTGCAAACCTCTTCTAGCGAAAAGAGCAGTAGAGCATAACTCAATGTACTGTCATAGTATTCTAACAATTATATGATTGACAATGTATCTATATCAGTCACTATTTTTGCAGTCCTTCTTGGGCCTAGATCATTGCTTTTATTGTTTCTTGCCATCTTCTAGCCGTAAAAAGAGAGTGGTTTCATTTTACTGGTGTTTTATAACTTGAGAAACTGAGGCAAAGTAGCAGTCTCCACTGTCAGTCATGTATTTGAAGGTCCAGCCATGTATTTTGGGTACAGTGATAGGAAATCCCTTTATTTCCTTCTGCCGGAAACACACTGTTAATATAACCAGGTTTAAGTCAAGAGTGCCATCCAGTGGTCAGACCCATTTTATTTCCAAGAGTCTTTTCATGTTGGCTGAGGACCAGTAATCTAAACTAGATTAATTTGATCCCTCCTTTTTATGAGCTTATTCTGTGGAAGGAAAGCATTTGGAAAATGTGCATTGCTCAAAAAACTGTTCATTGGATTTTGATTATGAATCCATTTTGGCATCAGGACTGCTTTGAAATACTTCTCTTTCAATAAATGTTTTGTTTTTCTGCTGATCGTAGTGTATGGATTGCAATTTTTGATTATCAAAGCCACACATTGCTAAGATCTTTTTACTGGGTGTCTCAAGCTTGATGAAAGCTTACAAAATGAAATGGGTATGCATCTGTGAATATCTTTCTATGTGTATTCCAGTATTCCTACTGAAATTTGTCTCCGATTTGTCACTTTATCCATTATGTTATACATTTTAGGAGCAAAGATTGATCTAGGGAAGATTGAAACACATGTCCAAGAGTGCCCACATGTAGCAACGATGCGGGCAAGCACACTGTCTAATCTCTTCCAAGGATGCCTCACAGAATTGGCAACCACAAACAAGGAACATAAATACAGTTCTGTCAAATAGGCTTTTTACCACTCTGTAATCACAAAATACTTCTTCCATGTTCTCTTCCTCAGATCCAGCCACTGCCATGTATATCTAACAAGATCTCAGCGGATTTTCCCTTACCAAACTGAGAAAATCTCCATAGATCACACACATAGCAAAAAAAGCTCCTCAGATAACGCTGAAGTCAGACAGTGGGGAACATGGAGAGGAACTTGGGATACATGCTGAGGTTCACATTGATAATAGTCCTGTATCTCTTGGGAGTAAACTGCTGACTGAAAATGTATACGCTAAGAGGAAATTATTGCAGAACAATAGAAAAACTTAAAAATTCTGATATTTTTAGAGCTAAAGAAAAGCTGCCATAAACTCTCCCAGTGCAGTATCACTGACCTGTGTATTTGAAGAGATGTTTTATAGATTTTTTAAATTTAATTCTAGATATCAGAGCTATATTTCGAGCTTTGTTTTCTTTATTCCATGGCTGCTAATTATGTATGTAAATTGATGCCTGTTGCCAGGCTGACTCCCCAAATTCAACTTATATGTATTCCTGAGACAAAAAGTATCTGGCAAATAGTAATTCACTTAGTTTCTAAACAATTAACATGAAGTCAGTCAATGAACCAGTTTTGGACTGAAAGCCAAGTGAATCACAAGATTTTAATGGACTTTTTTATTTTAAGAATTAAGAATCAGGGTTGAAATTAAACTACATTTCAGAGATTTGTCACAAGCATGTTGATTTGGACCACTCTTCCTTTGCTGACCTGTACCTTAGTATTTTATTCTAATAGTGAATTGCAAACCACAATTATCTTTCCTAGCAGTAAAATAAAAGGTGAAAAAGTGTGAGTAAAGTAATAAGTTACTTATAATAAAGTAATAGGTTCTTTTGCTTTTTATTTATAATAAAGTAATAGGTTCTTTTTCAAAATAATGTTGATTTTTTCATTATTAGTATTATGTGAAAACAGCTCTTCTAATGGAATTCCCATATCATTTTATACTAAGATTAACATATCTCTATTGAAGTAATTAGTTAATTTAAAATCTTGTTGTTTTAACTAGGCATCTAGAAAAGCATTCTAGCTAAGTCTGTCAGGCAAATATAAAAAAATTAGTTTTTACAGTAATAGTTAAATCAAACTCTTCATTAAAATGGAGGCCTGGGCTAACATACCTAAATTCATATTCAGAGAGTGTAGTTAAGGGATTTATTTAGTGTATTTTTGTTTCTTATAGTTTGGGGGGCAGGAGGGGGTAAGAAGGAGACTGTCACACATCACATGTTTTAATAATTTGTTTCAACTTAATTATATTTATTTTTGTCAATCTTCATAACAGCTGGAGGGGCAATCTGATTTTTCTGCCATTTTAGAGAGGTGAGCACTGGCAGGATAAATTAATTTTGAATCTCATATTTGCATATCTATTATTAATTTTTTTACTGGCTTCTGCTGAGTCACAGAATTAATAACAGAAATTACTGCCTTGAAACATTTAATCCATTTTTGTAGACATGCTTTAGCCATTATTTTTTTTAATGTGTATTTTTGTGGAAAGGACTAATGCCCTCAGGGAAGTATAGAAAACAACTTTAGTTTGCTGGTTTTGTCATATAGTTGAAAAACATCACGTGGAAAGTACTGGTCATTATTTCTGGCTGCATGCCCAATCTAGTAGTCTCCAATTAAATGTTTTTGCTCATTGTAGTTGTGCTGAAATGGTTGTTTTTCACCTAAGGTACCAATGACATAAGCCCAGTAATTTCAATGTCAGAAATGTAGTGTTGCACACCATGATCTTTTTTCACAGGGAACATTTTAAACCCAGAAATGTCAGTGCATTTCACAAACTATGTATGTACTAAGGCTGTATTCATCACTGAAAAGGGAAAATGACCATGGTCTGTCATTACTAATACATATCAGAAGCCAATTTGCTAAAACTAAGCAAATCACATGGGTTCTTATCACTCAGTGTGGTGGCACAAAGTTACGTTGAGAGGCATATTATAATGCACTTGTGAAGAGAGAAAGAAACTGGTGATATAGAAGTCCTCAGTAAATTCTATCTTGTAGTAAAAATGTAATAATTGTAATGAGCTTGTGATGAGTAGGTGGAATTTCATGTGAATGTTTTTTTTGTCTGTTGAGACTGCAGAACCTGCTGTGATTTTTTATAGTAAAAGAATTATGCACAATGTGAACTCAGCATTCCACAGACTAGAAATCATGCCTTGAAGTTCAGTGGGATATATTCAAAGCTTTCTTTTCCAGAGCTGACGTTGTCTTTCACCTCTGATCAGAGAGATTTAAAAAATCAGACTGAAACATAGTGCAAAATAATTGCACACACCTCCTGAGTGAATGTATTGTTACTTGTTTTCAGGGCCACAAACAGCAGTCCAATCAAAGCTTATTTAGGGTACACCTTGCCTGACTTGGTTAAAGACAGAAGGCAAAGTATAACTACAAACGTCCTGTGTTACCCTCTCTTCTCCTGAAAGCTGTCATGTAGGTTCAACATTCCTCTTTTCCTGTAAGCCTCTAAAGAATAAAACATCCCCAATCCTGTTAGCTTATCCACTCTCTCGCTAGTTCAGTCTTTGCCTGCCTGGCATCCTCACAGATCTGTCTTCTCCAATATGTTTCTAGTAAAGGTTAACTTCACAGCTGATTTCACTACTGCTTCCCAAACCATACTACAGTGGCTTAACAGAGATAGCTGTGAATTCCTGTTTCCTTTTCTTTATTATATGCCCCAAAATGAAGTAGTGAAGCAGTGAAGGTTGAGGGCAACCTTGGTTGCAGTGACCATGAGTTGGTGGAGTTCAGTGTCTCATGTGGTAGGAATAGAATACCTAGCAGAATCACAACCCTGGACTTTAGGAGGGCCAACCTTCACCTTTTGAAGCAATTGCTAGGGGAAATCCCATGGGACAGGGTACTGGCAGGTAAAGGGGCCCAAGATAGCTGGTTAACATTCGAAGACCACTTCTTTGATTCCCAACACTAGGGCATCCCAACAGGAAAGATGTCAAGGAAGGGAGCCATAAGACCTGTGTGGTTAAATAGGTAGCTGCTGGGCAAACTGAGGAAGAAGAAGAAAGTCTAGAGCTGTGAAGATGATGAAGGAAGTAGAACACCTCCCTTCTGAGGAAAGGTTGAGGGGTCTGGGTCTCTTTATCTTAGAGGAAGCTTGGGGATGACATCATTAATGTCTATAAATATGTGAAGGGTGGGTGTCAGGAGGATGGAGCCAGTCGGTGTCATCTGGTGATAGGACAAGGGGCAGTGGGTGCAAGCAGGAACACAGGAAGTTCCATATAAATATCAGAAGGAACTTCTTCCCAGTGAGGTTAATGGAGCATCGGAACAGGCTGGCCAGGGGGATTGTGGAGTCTCCTTCTCTGGAGAAGTTCAAGACCCACCTGGATCTGTTCCTGTGCAATTTGGTCTAGGTGATCCTGCTGTGGCAGGGGAATTGGACTGGATGATCTTTCGAGGTCCCTTCCAAACCCTAATGATTACATGATTCTATGAAAATGGTTTAGGTTACATTGTGGGAGGAACTGAGGAACTCCTCTCATTATTGTAGAGATACTGATTTCTTGAGGCTAAAATCAGTTAAATTGCAAAGCTATTTATAAAAGTACAGGACTGGACAAAGGGTGACTGCATGTTGGGTTAGCTTTCATTGCTCCACTATCTGCCTCCTGTATAATGCATAGAAACTGTCAGAGCGGGCTTCTTCAAGGGACTGTAAATTTAGTGTATTTCTACTGTAAATCTCTGAATAGGAGATTAAGAGGTCAAGCAGTGCTCAGGTGATTTGTACTGAGAAGTTTAGTGTGGTGATACTGCAGACATTTGAAGTGTTGCATTTTACATACAGATAATTAAATGACCTCTTCCTTCTGATTTAATTATTTTAGTTCCATCTGAAATAACAGTATGGTGATATTCCACTGACCTTATTGTGACTTCTATTAATGACCAGCTTTATTTTAGCTCTGAAGGAGGTAGTGGGTATTAGCATAGAAGACACTGTTGCTGAATATAAGTAGCTCGTAATTTCATGTAAGTCATTGTGATTCTTGAAATTCATCTAATCCTGCTACCCTCTTTTCAGAATCAGTTTCATACTAGCAATCTTAGAGTTTCATCACAAGCAGTATGCAGTCTCCAATAGGTCTGGCAACCCAATGAACTCTCTGATAACTGCAATATCAAAGCAAGAAGGTACCAAACAGTAATTACACCTTTGCTATTTACTTTACCCTTCTGTCCTTTGTGTTCAATGAACAAATGTACAAGTACTGAAGATAGATTAGAATGAGAACTGAGATGCTTGTAAAAACAGGAGCATAACCGTTACAGTAAATGCAAAAGCAGAGAATGAAGTTAAATAGATCAGTTCAGACAGAGAGGTACATATTTCATATCAAAGTCATTCTTACCTAAAATTATTAAGATATCTGGATAGCAATTTCAAGAAGTTTTAATTTGGAAGTTGCAATTTTTAAACATTTTCATCAACTGAGCAGAAACTGCACTTGCAGAAACAAATAAAAATTATAACATGAAGTTTGTATTCTGTCATCTGCCCTTACCATTTTCTGAATTCCTCTTCTTATATTCACTGGGCGATCTGTTAGAAATCTGTGAAGCTCCTTAAAAAAATTCTCTCTAGTGATTTCTTAGCTTATTTGTAGCTTAGTCTTGCTCCTCAGAACTAATTATTAACAGGTGGAAAGGCTTTTAGAATTAGTTCAAGTGCAAGCCTTTATTAGAATTTGATAGACACTTTGACCTGAGGGCATCAGACTTAAGGTACTGGACAGTGCTCCATTTTATAGTGTGTTGTAGCAACTTCTCCAAATGAAGTGGACAAAAAAACCTCAGATAATGTGCAAAACTGAGTTAGAGCTAAAAAATTATTTTTACGCATCACAGTCTGTTAATCCCAATAAATTGAAGAAGCAAAATTAGATCTTAGTCTGCATAAGCAGAGAGCTTATGCATGGAAACAGATCTGTGATCAAAATCACTTGATTTCTACTTGGGTGTAATAATTGACAGAGCTATTAACCTTTGAATGTCTGCAAGAGGGATGTTGCTTGTGAGAATGATAAGCAGCAGTAGATGCAGAAGGAAATATATTAACAGTTGGACAACTATAAAGTTATTTGCCTTTACATACCTCTTAAGTTTATGGTATACAGCAGTTCAGAGGATCAGTCAGGACTATCTTCCAGAGCAGTGTGTTTCAAATGCTTGCTTAGAGACATTGATGGTCTCCGTCTTTAATTCCTTTACCACACTGTATCATTGTCTTTTGCAGTTCAAGTAATACTCGTAACTGAAAGTGATTTTCAGTTTTTCTGGTTGAAACAAAATTAATTCCTACCTTGTTTTATGAGAAATAGGGAATTACTATTCCCTAGACCTTCTCATCAGTATTCCTAATACTTTATGGTTTTTATTTTGTTTTCCCCTCCTTCTTCCCACTTAATTTGTCTAAGGTGGAAATGCCTTGTCTTTTATTAAAAGTGCTATAAAAGTATTTCATGCCTGTAATCATCTCTGTTGTCATTTAATTTTTCATAATTATCCTTTATCTTTCTTAAAATCAACTAATTAGAGCTATGTAATTTTTTATGTTTTGTTCTCAAATGTTTTACCAATGATTTGTAAGATTCTTATTGACTCCAGTTACATTTGCTGCTGAAGTCATGGTTTCCAGGAATTATCCATGACAGTTTCACAGTCCACAGTCCTTTCCAAAATGGAATGAGTGAGTCAGAAGCCACATTTGTGCTTTTATTTTGCTATCACTGCATACTTTCTGTATTATGTTGATCATTTTAATGCTAGTTTTGTCAGTGTTACAGGAAGCCCATATTTCCTAGTTGCCTTTAGAGGAATTGTTTTGAATAATTCTGCGCTGCATAGCATCCCCTTTCCAGATTACTTTCTAGTATGCTAAAGTGATCACAGTGTCTAAGCTTTCCCGCATTGTGCTATCTACAAGGTGAATATAGGGACTCCCTTCCATTGTATGATGGCTTTGTTTCTCCAGGAGGCTTTGCAACACACTTTGTACAACTTTTCACAATATTCCTAGACACTGTGAGCTCACCACCTGCATTGGATCCATCCCACTATCTCTAATCCAGTTTCTTTATCCTTACACTTTCTGTATTTAAGCACTGTATCTTATACTAGTTGCCTTGGTACAAACCACTAACACACCAGCATGATATTTTCATATTGTTTCCAGAACTGATTTTGCAACCTCCTGTTGTTAAAGCCTTGCTGACTGCACTGGGCCAGGATTTTACTCAGTGGTTGTTATGTCAGTGAAGCTGAAGTTCCCAATTAATAACATTTAAAAAATACATTCAGATGTGATAAATCTGAGATGTTTGTTTCAGTAGACTAATGCTTTGGCTGCCTTCGTTGTCAGTCTGTTTAAAATTTTTCTGTTACACCAAATACCACAGTAGCCAGCAACTCATGCTCTGCACCTGCTTCTCAATCTGACATGTGGAGGTTTGATGCTAAGAAAAACTTCAAGAACAAATCCCCATTAGAATGTATCCTGCATCTTTAGAATCAGCAATACTAATTGCATTGAAACGTTCATCTACAGCTAGGATGTGACAAAGTTAAGAGCATTCCCAGAAGGTTAGAATGCAACATGATAATGAAGGAAGCAGCAGCACGCACGTTATGTGGGATTAGCTTTAAATATTACCATAACAAAGTTCAAGGGGTTTGCAGAAATTCAGTTAGTCTTCCTTAAATAACTCTGCAGCTCTAGGTGTTTGATAATAACACCTACAGCATGTCAAATCCTTACTGTAAATGCACAACCAACTCCTCAGCTGTAAACACTACAGATTTTATTAGCAGTTAGGAAAGTTCTTGAATACCTCTCTTCAAAATAGTTTCATTTTCATGGCATTTGACTACATTTATGTATTTGGCACTTGCAAAGTGAGTGTCTGCATCTGCTTCATTTACTTTTAGCAAGGAACAAAACCATGTCCTGAAATTGCAAAGTGTCATCCTTGATTTTAGGTAAGGCTTGACATGGTTGTAAGGAGAAGACTGAAGAATGCTTGTCAAATCTATAATCTGCTCAGTATCAGGACCCAGGATTTTCTCAGAGAAGGATTACTAACTTTGCAGCCTGTTGCAACAAAAACCTGAAAATTTTACTGTGACCCTTCAATTTGCCTATTTAATGAAGGATTTTGAGTTCTCCCCATGCTGACACCTAATTCTAGAGAATGCTTTTCGATGTATAGTAAGAGGACATACAGAGAGTAAAAGAGATTCTAAATGTCATAGGAGAGGGTTTTTAAATGGTTGTCCTGCTCTTGGGAATTAGCTCCTGTTATGTTGTCTTGCATAATCAGCTTAGATTTCTACATATAAAATACTGTTCTACAAAAATCCAGAATACCTTTAATTCTTATAAATACAAAAGCTAATTGCTTACCTGTTTATTTTATTTTGACAAATGCTTTCTAAACATTTTGATTGAAGGTGTGCATTGTTGTATTTTAGTTTGTTTTATGATTTTAAAAATTGTTCTAATGGATGTTCATGCACCTAGTCATTCGTGGAGATTTTGTAAATTGTGTGTTCTGGCCTGATGGGTAGTTGTGTGGCTGTCTCATTGGATGTGAACAAGGTAAAAAATCTAATCTATGTTATATGAGATGGAGCTGGGAAACTGAGTTTTAGTCTAAAATATTGTGGCCTTTTTGATGCAGAAGTCTAAACTTATGTAACAGAAAACAGTAACATTCGTCCTACACACTGTCTCTAGACACATGAGGGACAAGAGGGTCATTAGGGACAGTCAGTATGGCTTCACCAAGGGGAAGTCATGCTTCACCAACCTGATAGCCTTTTATGAGGACATAACCAGGCAGATGATGGAAGAGCAGTGGATGTGGTCTATCTCCAGTAAGGCATTTGATACAGTCTCACATAGCATCCTAATGGCCAAACTGAGGCAGTGTGGACTGGATGACTGGGTAGTGAGTTGGATCATGAACTGGCTGCAGGATAGAAGCCAGAGAGTAGTGGGACAGAGTCTAGATGCGGGCCTGCATCGAGTGGGGTTCCCCAAGTGTCAGTAATGAGACCAGTCCTCTT
>VZRI01004369.1:1189-14977 GCA_013397515.1 Upupa epops
GACTGTGGCTGTCTGGCTGAGTAGGTCTTCCAGCAAATATCAGGGTAGTTCAAATCCCCCACAGGAACCAGGGCCTTTAGCTGTGAGGCTGTTGTCAGCTGCCTGTAGAAGACCTCATCAAGTTTCTCACTCTGATCTGGTGGCCTGTAATAGACACCCACAACAGTGTCACCCATGCCAGCCTACCCTTTAGCTGCACCCACAAATGCTCAACTCTCTCTTCATCCACTCCTGGACAGAACTCAAGACATTCCAGTTGCTCTCACGGGAAGAGCAACTCCACCACCTCTCCTTGCTGATCTGCCCCTCCTGAAAAAGACACAGCCGTTCATTCCAGTCATGAGACCTATCCCACCAGGTTTCTGTAATTGCCACCAGAAGTGGCATTGAGTGATGGTGCCAATCACTCATCAAGCTGACTTCCGACAAAAAATTAGTCTAGCATGGTAGATTCTTAGTGGCTTACTTGTTTGGAGAATATAAACCTAAACAGCCATAATATAGACATGTATCTGAGAAGCATCTGCCATATACCTCCCCCCACCCCCTTTTTCACCCTCATTACACAGCTGTTTCTTGCTGTAAAGTTGCCAAGAGTATTAACATGTTTTGTTACTCCAAATCCTGGTATATTTGTTAATTTTCTCAGAAAGAAATTACAGCATTAACAGTTCAGATACATGAATATACATAAAATAGCTAAATAATGTAGTAGCTATTTAATGGTCTTTTTAACAGCTCATCTGCTGTTCTCTGAAAAAGTGGTGAAATCATGGCTAACTTACTATTTCTCCTTAGGGATCGTCTCCGTACCACTACCAATGTCTTGGGAGACTCCATCGGAGCAGGAATTGTTGAGCATCTATCACGGCATGAGCTAAAGAACAGGGATGCTGAAATGGGTAATTCTGTGATAGAGGAGAATGAAATGAAGAAACCGTATCAACTGATCTCACAAGAAAATGAGAGTGAGAAACCACTAGATAGTGAGACCAAGATGTAGGGTGAAGAAAGCATAAATCCAACATTACAGTTGTGGAAAGCACATCCTTTTTCCAGTGATCTATATGTTGAATCTCCTACGTACAGTTATTCTTTAATTTTTCCTTTTATTGTAGCACTGGAAAAAGTAAGGAAAATACATTCCAAATTAATAGTGGACATGGCACATGTTTGCTTCCCACTTTAAGAAATATAACAGGCAACCATGTTGGTCCTGATAGACATGTGCTAAATGGGGATAAAGAAGATATTATCAATTAAATAAAAATCAGTGTGTATGTTACTCAGTCCTGTGAATCTTTTTCCTATTCCTTTTCCTTTTCCTTCATATTTTTCTTTTTCTTAATCTTTTCTTTTTTATGAACTGGAAAGTAAAAACAGATAACAGAGCTTGAAAATGGTTTTATTTTTTTAAATACCTGTTGCAAAATTCCTAATATCTATAAACACAATCAGTACTTCTAACTTAATAACTGCCTCCAGCTAAGTAAATTAATGTAATTTTTGCTTTTTTAATCACACAGTCCTTTCCCCCCAGCTAGTGTGCTATGTTGTTGCTCAAATAGTAGCAATAAAGAGAAGGACCTATGTGGAAAGGGTAAAAGGGAGAAGATATATAAATAAGAAAAGATTGCCCCCAAATCAGCACTTTTATCAGCTGAGCTGATGTACTTCTGAGGAATTTATTTTACCTAGGCAGTTTTTGCATTGACCTCAGCTGATCTTGAAAAAATCTTAGCCTAATCATCTCCCATTTACACAAGTGTGTAAAAGGACAGAAAGCAGTGGCAGCCTTCTGATAAAGGTACGGAAGGTGAAAGGCTCAGATCCCAGAGGGACTGGATTCTGTATCTGAATCCCTGAGACCAACAGGTTTTCTGACTGAAAACTTCCCAACTTGTTTATCCCACTCACAAGTTATAGAGCTATTAGCTGGATTGACATTTTTCCATCTGGAGAAGTTGTCTCAGTGGCTCAATTTGGACAAAATCCTTGTGCTTGAGCAGCAGCATCTCAAAAAACAAAAAACAAAACAAAACAAAAACCCCTATAGAAAGTAAAAATAATGGGTGCTTTTTGACTTTTTACTACAAAAAATATAAATCTAAAAGATGTTAAATGTTAAGATTTTAATCAGAAAATATTTTATTCTCAGTATTGTAGGTTTCTTTCAGATAGTAGGGAAGGAAAAAATGAAAAAAGGGAGAAAACACATTTATAATCCTGTGTCTTTTTTTATTACTTTTAAGATTTCCTGGTGAAAACATTTTCTAGAAATATAAATTGCATGATTATTTCCTTTATGCTTTGTATTGTTACAGAGTTTAAACTGGAAACTTTTATAATGCAATTACAGATGGAGGAATGGAAATATATTAATCAAGAGGTACAATACTGCTGAGTGTTATTTTTATTAAAATATTAGATTATCTACTTCCTTCCTCTCCCTACCAAAAATTTCTGATGACAAAAATCAAGGATTCCTTTGCAATGTCCCAATTCCCACTCAAAAAAAGCATTCAGTAGGTCACTAAAAGAGGATAAACATGGTGTAAAAGTAGCTGTAGTGAAAATATCATCATGATGATTGTAGGAAAATCTTTCCCAGGCAAGACTGGTTTTTCTGTCCATCTTCTCCAGACGAGTAACCCAGACAATGCAAGCAGGAATTCTCCAGTGAATTAAGTGAGCAGGGTTTAATACAGAGTATTGAGAAATCAAACCAACAAAGCTCTAAAAGAATCTCTGACTGAAAGAAGATAAATACATGATGGTTTGGTTTTGGGTTTTTTTTGCTAACAGAATGCAAATCTAGGATACAGACAGACATTTTCTGCTATGTAATTAGAGATATTTTTATATAGATCCTGTATTCAGAACATGTTTGTAAACATTAACTGTAGAATTTATGGCATAACAATATAATTTTTTGTTAAGATTTTGTTTGGAAATACATTGCAAAGACAATGTAAATGGCTGTCTTTCTGTGACATCAGCTGAGAAAAATGTGTAATGAAGAATGTGATCTCTTTTTATACTAACTTTGTTTCTTATGAAAATCAGGTATTATAGAAAGATTCCCTTCCCCATCCCTCACTGCTTCTGCATTGATGTGCTCTCAGAGTGGATTGAGAAACACTACTTTGTAGATGTATTTTCAATAAAAATAGTTTTACATTATTGCTTTTTTGTGATACAGAATTTATTCCAAAGCTCTATAGTAGAAAGTTTGCACAAACTTGGAGCTGACAAACTCAGGGGATTTAAGGAATCACAGGGCTTGACAGGGCTTCCTCATGTCAAATACTTGCCTTTCATTTCACAATTAAAAATAAATAAAGAAAGGGAGGAAGACTGAAAATTAAAAGAAATGTAATTCATACTAATTACATTCAGTTAAATTCAAGTGTATAAAATCATACTGATATTTGCAAAATACTAAAAAAAAAACCAAAAGAATTTATATTTTCATTGATTCAGCTACTGCAAAACTGCCAGTTCAGCTGTAATTAGTTAATATAATTAGTTGACCCAAACACATTACAGCTTCAAAATATTACTGTCATCCTAGACAATCCACTGCTTTTCTCAGAACCAGTTTTTCATGATGTCAGGATTCATTTAACTACTTCAGCTGGCTTCAGGTTCACTAGTGAAAGTGAATGCCTTGTCACAAATGCTGGGAAAGTATAAAAAACTGAAGCTGAATCCTTTTCATCTGGAAGACTGTTTTGGCTGGAGCAGATGTTGACAGCAGGGAGGATTCCTGCCTTCCTAAATATAAACCCACAAACCACTGGACAACAATCTCTGTGGATTTTTCTCTGATATTTGGAGTAAAAACTATACATAATGCAACCAGGTTTCTAAGGCCTCATCCTAAGTACTGTGTTCAATTCTACGCCCCTCATTATAGGAAAGACATGGAGATGTTGGAACAGGTCCAGAGGAGAGCTACCAAGCTCATTAGAGGTTTAGAGAACAAGTCATAAGAGGAAAGTCTGAGGGAGCTGGGCATGTTTAGTTTGGAGAAGAGTAGGCTGAGAGGAGACCTCATTGCCCTCTACAACTACCTGAAGGGAGGTTGAAGAGAGGTGGATTTTGGCCTCTTCTCCTTGGTGACTGGTGACAGAACCAAGGGCAATGGGCTGAAATTGAGGCAGGGGAGGTTTATACTAGATATTAGGAAGCAATTCTTTACAGAAAGAGTGGTGAGGCACTGGAACAGCCTTCCCAGGGATGTGGTTAAGTCACCATCCCTGGAGGTATTTAAGAAATGTGTAGCCATGGTGGTCCATGACATACTGTAGTGGCAGGCATGGAAGGGGGTATTTTGTGTTTTTCCATTGATCAGGTATTTAGGTTTTTTGTTGATGTGGGTATGGTTAGACTCAGTGATCTGGGAGGTCCTTTCCAACCAGGATTATTTAGTGATTCTGTAAAAGAAACAGTAATGCTGGGTGTTCTGAAGTGCATTCACAACTTTCCTTCTAGTTACTTCACATTCCTTCACCTAGCCCAAGTGTAAGCTTGTGTTTCTAGAATTACTACAATGACAGGAAGAGCTAAAGAAAGAGGATTAACATATGACTTGGAGCTTTTACTGTGTCACAGTTGTCTTGCTTACTATTCTGTGACCCCATGCAGAATAAAGATTTCTGGTTTCAGCAGTTTTTTCATTTGGAAGGTGGGGTACAAAACAACCGTGCCATTCTTAGGCAAGAATTTATGCCTTTGTAACAGTGAGTGTCCAGTATAAAGCAAAGTGATCATGCATGTGGAAAATCAACCACCAGCACAGTGAAGTGTTGCAGTGTTTCTGTCTTTTCTTCTGAAGGACCGATCTGCACAAGTAACATTTTTGTTCTGACAGAGCTGATAAGAAATTTAGACTCTTGTATTTTCCAACTAACTCTGTAACGTGCTTTGTTTAAAAAAGTTACAATAGAAGTAGTACAGATTAATGTATCTTGCTTCTACTGTCATTGAATGGGCTAGTTGAACACTGTGATCATGTTGCTTTCGGTGTGATCAACTATTTCCCAGAACAGGATAAAAAAAATTGTGACAAGAACTGACAGACCACTCCAATTGTGGATTTCTGTGCCATCTTTCTGAAGTGGTCACCTTTACCTTAGAAGCATGGAGTAAGATTGAGAAGGACTCTTGCATGTTGGAGAAAGATTTGGTCATCTTCATGCCAAACTTAAAACCCAGATTTGCAACTTAAGTAAGGCAGCAAGATTCCTTCTGATAACAAAGACAGCTCTACTCATGTGACATTATGCTGCATGATGAGCTCTTTTCCTTCTTCCCTCACCTGGCTCCTCAGATGTATCTTAAGATATGCAGAGGTATTTAAAATGACAAAATTTTACAGCTAAAGTATTTGCATCTCTAACCAAAGTTTTCCTTTAACATGCTTCATTACACAACTAGGACTGCACAAATAATTGATTTTTCACTTCAGTGAGAGAACTGAAAAAAAAGAACTGGAGAGAATAATTCTTCCCAGGGCATCATGAAACAAAATTTCTATTGCTTAAAACAAAACAAAAAACCCCCCCATTCAGATATAATGAAATGTTACATCCTCTACATCAATTATATTTATGGCAGTTGGCACATCTTCGTAAGTTCTTGCCTCAAAAGTAAACTTTTCAGTAGTGTATTATTTCTTTTTCTTCTCTTTACAACTTCCTTTCTCTAGACACTGCCCATGTTTGTACCTTTCCTGTTTGCTTAGCTTTTTTTCTTTATTGTACTGCTGCTTTTTAAGAGCTTTTAAAGACACATGAAATTTGATAAAAATTGGCATTTTCCCACTATTGTTACTATTACTTTTGTTCCTAAACTTCTGTTTGTGTCCTGTATTGTGTATTTTTCCACTGCCTCAACCAGGTTCTCATTTACTTCAGTACCATATTTGTCTCTCCTACCATACCACTTTCTCTCTTAGTTACATGTTTCATTTTTACTGACTCCAAGGTCTCCATTGCAGCAGGAATTCACAAATCCAGATTTAGGTATCTTTTAAAATAACGTGTATTTAGATCCCTACTAAAAATAGCATGTACTTTTGGTCTCCTTCATAAATTTAGACACAATTAACCCTTTCTATGTGTCGGTTGATAACCAACAAAATCATAGAATCAGGGATCAGAAGGGACCTCAAAAAATAGAGAAAGTAGTGTTGCCCTAGCACTACGGTACTTTCCAGACAAACCAAGCCTCTGGAAAGCCCATGCAGTAGAGCTGATACACACACCTGAGTCATGTCTCATGTGCCATCCAAACCCTGACTATTTGCTGCTAGTGTGTATTTGTATCTATCTCCTGTGCTGTAGATCCTTACATGTATTTAAGAATTTATACTTCCTTCTCTTCAAACTAAACTCAGATTAATTTGTTCATTGTAATCATGCATATATCGTGGTTCTTGCTGGCTACTTTCACTTGCAAAGTTTTCATAGCACTAGGGAGTATAATAATAAAGATCTGATCTAGATTTCAGGCACAGAGAGCAAACTAGAATGCAAATATTTTCAGAATAAAACCAGTTCTAATGACAGATGGTGCCTGTGATTCAGTCTGAGCAGGTGCAGTGCAAACATCTCTTCACAGATCTGCCAGTTCACCTCGCTCATGACCTGAAGTCCCTCTCCTATTTGAATCTCGCTACTCTCCCAGGCTGCAACCCCCTAGCTATGCCAAATTGCCTGTTTGTTTTGTGGTATGCACAAATGGGGACTGCGATGAGACCACCCAACTTGCTTTCATTTACAGGCTAAGCCAGGATGTAAGGCCGAGTTTCTAGACGAAAATGTCTACGTTACTACCCCACTGTGCCACTTAGCATCCACAGTGCAGAAAAGCTATTCAGATGTTGCCAAAGCTTCATTTCACTTGTACTGTGGCTATGTAACAATCAGCCTCCTGAAAAGTGCAGGTTTCCCAGCAATGAGGGCCAAGATTTTTGTCTCATTGGATTATGCTGCCATCGCGTGGCAGATGCTTTTTATAAGCAACATTTCACTTTCCAATTAAAAAAATTTAATTAAATCTTCTGACGGATCAGCTGAGCACAACATAATATTTGCTTCAGCTGCAGAATGTTATTGTTGTCTTTATCATTGTTGTTCTGGTTATATTACAAGGTGTCTTAGGGAAAATGTATGTCACTGTCCCTGAAACATTCTTTTAGATACTGGAGGCATGGTAGAATAGATACTGGTAGATACTAATAACATAGCTAACATGTGGTGTTTCACAGCTACAAATCTCTCTTCCTGTCTCAATTGTTTCTCTTTGAAGGGTCTTTCTCATCGTAATCTGATGTTGCCTGAGGTGCTATGTTTTGCACACTTCGAATTCCTACATGCCAAACCATGTCCTTGTTGACACATATAAGCGATATGTTGACCTAATGCATTTTGAAGGCACTTGATAGTCAGGGCAAATGTTACTTCCTACAGGAACTCTTGGTTTACACCTAATTGAAAAACCATTTTGGAGGCTGTTAGCTGTGGCCTGGTACATCTGCTCAAGAGAAGAGCATACAAAACTTTTCAAGTTTCCTTTCTTCTAAGGTAGAGTCTGTCCCAGGCTAGTTCCCTAAGAGCTGTTCTAATGGTCAACAAGTTCCAGAACTCCTCAGAGTACAAAGCATAAGCACAGCAGTTTCCTACCTCATGTTTACTTTGAATGAACTGACAATTTGCTTCAAAATCTCTGGACCACTTCAGACTCAAATGAGTCAGGTGAGATCTTCCAGGGCCACATCCAACAGTTAAGGCTGCTCTCTCCCTGCATGAAGCAAATGCCAGGACATGAACTTTTTCCTTGCAAACCATCAGTGCTGTCAGCTCCAGTACTAACCACTATATTTCAAACTCATACATTCAGAATTAGGAGAACATTGCTTCAAGGGCCTTAAAATACATTTCCTGGCCTCTTGGCTGCCTGAAAACATGATGTGACATATGGACTAGAAAGCAAAGCTCTGAATTATTAAACTAGTCTTTAAAAGTGCCCAACTTATGATTTTGAAAGGGGCTGCCAGATAAGACTTCCTTTAGACATATACCGTGTAGTGTACCTATGGAAAAAAAATCTAACCCATGTCTACAGGATGCTGAATTCAAAACTGGCAGCTATAAGCCAAGTGAAGAATCTTAGGCTGGACACTGGAATCATTGGATCAATGCACTGGTCAATGAAGCATCAAGATGCTGGTTAACGTCATCAGATAGAGTCAGAACAAGAACAGAGGGCATAATTTTGCTCCTATGTAAAGGATTTGGTGCAGACACACCAGGTCTACACATTACAAGGAGGATGTACAGGAATTAAGAGAGGTACAGAGAAATGAACATGGAATAAAGCAGCTATGAAAGTGCTATGAAAAGTCTGCCACTCCTTACTTGGAGAAGTTACATAAAGAAGAGGAAAGGATCAAGAAGGCACTGAGTAACACAAATGTAGAACTGCTATTCACCCTATCCAACACAACTAGACAGGAGAGGAACAGGATAGAGCATTTTGAAACAAAGTTTAAACTTATTAAAGTACAGCTCTGCAAACTGGATAGTGAACTTTGGAACTCGCTGTCACAGGATACGCAGGCAATGTGTCACAGTGGAAGCAACAGTGTTAAACAGGTTCAAAAGTGGGTTATATACATTCATGAAAGAGGCTGAAAGACAGATTTCCCAAGGGAATAAGGAACACATCCTCCCACATTCTTAATACAATAACTTTTGAAGAAAGTCACCCAAGGAGAAGCCAGCTCAAATGCTTTCCCTAAATAGTGTTTCTGGGGCAGGGCAGTGAGAAGATACTAATTTTAAGACAATATTTGTCTGACCTAGCATGGCATTTCTACGATGTTTACTTTTCCCACCCGCCCTACGACGCAGACATTTGGGCAACACAATGTATGGCACTCATTTTTCTCTGTAGCTTTCATTGCACTGATTCATGTCCCAAAGAGTTACACCTTGCATAGTCACCTTGGAGCTGCAAATTTTTGGTTAAGACCTTTCAGGAATGACTACTTTCTGCTTTCACACTTGTAATTCTGTGTGTGCTCATGTGTATGGAATGCTGTCTTCCTTTGCACAGTTTTACAAATTTTCCTTGCTAAAAGTTTTGCAAAACTGATATGACTTCACTAGGCACAGACCACCTCTTCTAGACCTGGAACAGGAAGACCCATTTCCTAGAGCACCCATTAACTACCATTTTAAATTTTGTGCAAATCAAGTAAGGCAAGATGAAACTGTTAAGAAAATGTTGCATTTTCTCATCTCTATTTTCCTATTCCTTAGTCGGTTTCAACAGGTTTTTAGTCCATTTGGGGCAGCCTTATAAATGTTGATTCAAATCTGCTAGTACAGCTGTGCTCTGCTGTTTCCAAGCCTATCCATTTATTCAGAGAAAGCTCAGTCTGAAACACAAAGACTTCAGCTCATCTACATGCACTTTCCTGAAATACTGCTTTTGTTACTCTGATGTTTCTGACATTTTATGCAATATTGTCCTGGACAACCTTGGGAATTACTAGGACTGTAAAAACAAAAGCTGCATGAAACAAAATTTTTTCCAAATTCATCTTGTTCCTTTGTTTGGAGAGACAATTATTTAAGAAAGACAGCAGCTTGGTACAGGAAGGCATCATCTGTTAATGAAAGTGTTATCAGTACCAACTGCTTCAGGGGTTAAAGTGTAATTAATAAATTAATTACAATCTTATTTAAATACATTCTTATGGATTTGTTAATACAAGTTATTATTTAAAATGTTACTGTGTGCGTATGTCACAGATTTTCATCTTTGGCTAGAAAATCTATGAAAGGATTTTATCTAAAGTGTATGATTTAGAAAACCCAGCATAAGGGTACTTAGAAATGGTATCCAGTCAGGTTTCCCCTCTTCTGCAAGGCAGTAAGTGTTACAACTTTCACTGTGTTGAAAACCAGTTCTGAAAAAAAGTATGCAGAAGGTTTGTATCATTCAGCAAATCAGGCTTATGAGTTGATTTTGAACTCCTCTAACACATCTATTTGGGAAAATTAGTGATAGACAGCAGTATCACTATTAGTAAAATCCTGAAAACTCCGGTTACAATGCAATGTCTCTATTGTAAGTAGTGTGCAAAGTGTAAGGGAAGACGAAACTCATGATTTCCACACCACAACAGGTCAGGACTGTAAACAGCTATAATCCAATGCTAGGGTCATCATGGCCTGATTAGCTACTTTTGCCATGACTAGGCATTCCTTCAGCTGACATCACACGTATTTATAGTAAACTGTAAAGTATGACAGGTCTGCTAATGCGGTATTTTATCCATTTTCATTTCTCTTCTTCTCTTTACTCAGTTTTTCCTTGTGTCTCTCGCTTTCTGGAGACAGGACTGGCATTTCTTTTGCAAATTTGTTCATTTTGCCCATTAAGAGGGCTCCTTGAAGTCCTTCTTAGGGACTGAACATTGACTGTCTCTCGAAACGTCATGAAATTGGTTGAGACAAGAAGTATCACAGAATTTGTTAGCTTCAACACACTAGAAACTTTGTATCTAAAAGGTGCACTAAACCACTGAGGCTAAAATCATTTTCAGTAGAGTGCTTTCATACAGAAGATGCATTACTCCCTGCAATACCTATTTTAACTTTCCCAATCACAGAGGTTACCATACAGAGAAGTGCTAAGAAGTTCTTGAACAATAGATGCCTGCAGAGAAGGTGTCCTGCAGAGGTCAGACCAAAGACTGTGAAGTTTTTCCTTCTCCCTTTCTTAAGTGGATTCAGAGGTTTACAGTAAATCTCAATCCAGGACGAAAATCCCTCCCTAAATCAGGCAGTGAATTCTTCGTCCTGCCTGACATCTAGTGGTCTTAGACAGAATAATTTTCAGAAACTTTTTCCGTTTTCTGAGAATGTAATGTGAAACTTCTCTTTTTCAAATGGAGTGCCTGTGTCCTTTTCTAAAACTTTCTGCTGAAAATTATTTAAACCAAAATTTTGACCAGAATTCTGCTTAAATTTCAAGTAAATACTGATTGTCAATTCTATATTTTTATTTAGCTTTCTCATTTTAAGAGAATGCCATGCCACATTTTTCTCATGAGCCCAAGTATGTTGGTGCAAGAAGAACAGTTCTGAACCTTCAACAATAAAATAACTGTACTAAGCTACACAATTGTTCTATTAGAGAAGAGTAGTCAAAACACAGATTGTCTAGAATAACTGTGTTTACCTTTAAACATAGTGCTCAGTACAAGAGATATGTGGAAATTTTGCTTAGATTTTATGTACCTTACTGGTAACTTTCTGTTTTCAAATGGTACTGCCATTTCAATGACAGTTTTCAAAAAGACACACAACAAGTACTGGTATGGGATGCAATATCAATTCTCCCTCAGTGGATATGTCCAAGACCAGGTTGGATGGGGCTCTGGGCAACCTGATAGAGTAAGAGATGTCTCCCAGCAGAGGTTCCTTCCAATTTAAACCATTCTATGATTTTGTAATTCTATGACATTTTAACCACCTTCCTGATGACTCCTTCAATAAATAAGGTTTTAAAAATAATGTTTAACCCAAAGCTCCCCTTGAATGGCCAACTTGAGGCCATTTCCTCTTGTTTTATCTCTTGTTATTTGTGAGAAGAAACCAACACTCATCTCTCTACAACCTTCTTCCAGGTAACTGCAGGCAGTAATAAGGTCTTCCCTCAGCATTCTATTCTTCAGATTAAACAGCCCCAGCTCTCTCAGCTGCTCCTCACAATGCTTGTTCTCCAGATCCTTCACCAACCTTGTTGCCCTTCTTTGGACCCAGACCAGCACCTCACTGCTCTTCTTGTATTGAGATGCCCTAAACTGAACAGAGTACTTGAGGTACTATGCTAAGTACCTGGAAATAATCACTTCCCTACACTATTTCTGACACAAGCCAGGATGCCATTGTCTTTCTAGTCTGGTTTCTTGGCACTCTGCTGGCTCATATTTAGATCAATCAATAATCCTAGCTTTCTTTCTGTCAAGCAGCTTTCTAGCCACTCTCCCTCATGCCTATAATGTTGTTCTAGGGTGGTTCTGGCCCAAGTGCAGGAGCAGCAGTAGACCTTGTTGAACTTGCTGTCTTTTGTAAAATTACTGAGGGTGCAGTTAATGCCCTTATCTAAATCATCCATAAAGATATTAAAAAGGAGTGATCCCAATACTGAGCCCTGGGAAACACCATTTATGGCCCATCACTATGGGCTCAGTTCCTCCTCTGTTTGGGTCCAGCTGTCCAGCCGATGTTAACCCAGCACAGCATAAGCATGACTGAGCCAAGAACAGATTGTTTTTTCGAAGGAACACCAGTGTCAATAGCTTTCCTGAAATCCAGGAATACAATTTGCACATCCATGCCCTCATCCATTAGGCATGTCACCTTGTTGTAGAAGGTGACCAGGTTTGTAAGCAGGACTTGCCTTTCATGGACCCACTTTGACTGGGCCTGGTTGTCCAGATTTGATGGGTAGACTGTTCAGTGGATAAGGAATCAGTTGGATAGTCACATACAAAGGGTAATGGTCAATGGCTTGAGGTCCGCATGGAGAGCAGTGACAAGTGGTTCCCTCACAGGTTCATACCAGGACCTGTACAGTTATCACCTTATCAGTGATTTCAGACAACAGGATCAAGTGCACCATCAGCAAGTTTGCAGATGAGTGGTGCAGTTGATAAGGAAGGATGGAGGGTCATCCAGAAGGATCTGGACAGGCTGG
Organism: Upupa epops; assembly: GCA_013397515.1. Lineage (NCBI taxonomy): Eukaryota > Metazoa > Chordata > Aves > Bucerotiformes > Upupidae > Upupa > Upupa epops. Next base: position 13,973 of record VZRI01004369.1, read on the forward strand.
AGGTGGACCCAGGTGAATCTTACAAGGTTCTATGAGGCCAAGTGCAGGGTCGTGCACCAGGGTCAGAAAAATGCTCACTGTTAATGCAGACTGGAGTAGAAGGTGACAGAAAAGTACTTGGAGGTGCTGGTGAACAAGAAAGTGGACATGAGCAGACATTGTGCACTTGCAGCCCAGAAGGCCCCTTGCACCATGGGCCGCATCAAAATAAGTGTGGCCAGCAGATTCAGACAGGTGATTTTGCCCCTCTGCTCTGGTGAGACCTCACCTCAAGTACTGTGTCCTTCCTCAGGAAGGACATGGATATGATGAAGAGAGTCCAGAGGAGGGCCACAGAAGTGATCAGGGGGCTGAAGCACCTCTCCTACAAAGACAGGTTAAAGGAGCTAAAAATCATTCAATCATTCAGTTGAAAGAGACCTCCATGATCATCAAGCCCAAGCATTAACTCAATGCCACCATGCTCCCTAAAGCATGCTTCCAACTGCCTGATTTATGTTTTTTCTAACACCTGCAGGGACAGTGACTCCACTACTTTCCTGAGCACTCTGTTCCAACACTTGACTGCTCATTCAGTGAAAAAACTTTTCCTGATGTCAAATCAAAATCTCCTCTGGCACAGCATGAGGCCATTCCTCTTCTCCTATCACTACTTATTTGTGAGAAGAGATTGACTCCACCTCTATACAACCACCTTCCATGTAGCTGTAAAGAGCAATGTGATCTCTCCTCAACCTCATTTCCTCCAGGCTTAAGAAGCCAAGGTCCCTCAGCTGTTTCTCATAAGATCTGTCCTCCAAACTCTTCACCAGCCTTGCTGCCTTTCTTTGGTCCCACTCTAGCATCTCAATGTCTTCCTTGTATTGAGGCAACCAAAACTGAACACAGTAGTGGCCTTACAAGTGCTGAGTATAAGGGGAGAAACATTTCTACCGAACTCTAGAGAAACCCAAAGTAATGATTTTTTTTCAATATACGGACTATAATATGAGCTCATGCTGGCAT
>VZRI01004370.1:3665-22724 GCA_013397515.1 Upupa epops
GAGAAAATGGGGGAGCTGGATGGAGCAGCTACTTTTCAACTTTTGAAACCCAAACTTTAAGCTTTTCTGCAGAAAGCACACAGGTGAAACTTTTGAAGCCTAACACCAGCAAGAGAGGGTCCACAGCATCCTGAACTACTATTGCAGTAGCTTAAGGCTTCTGCCTTTGGGATGGTTTTCACACTACTATCCAGTACAAACCTTTCTTGTTGTAATGTGGATCTATGATCCAGGCGCTATGACCAATGGGAAGCATGGTAGCATGGTAGAGGACTGGTTCAGAGTGGAGTGATGGAAAGAGAAGCATCAGTTTGTATGATTTCAGGTTATGAGTACCTAGCAGGAGTGGAAAAGGGAAGGGCTGGGGTGGAAATGTGAACTCTAGCAATACTGCTATGGGGTGAGAGACAGGAGATATGGTTTCACTGGCTACAGCAACCTGTCTGAGAAGGATGAAAATCCCTGTTAGCAAATCATTCAAAGACTGGACTAAGGGATTGCTGACTGCTTCTATAGGGTGGGTAGATGTCTGATGTATGATATAGGGTGGGTAAAGGTGTACCATGAATGGCAGGAGCAGATGCAGGATTGTGGGCAAAGAGCCAAGGACAAAATGTAAGACATCTGCCCACAAAACCCCATCTTTCACAGAATGGAATATACAGTCGTTCACGAAGCCTGTTCTCAAGGAGAAAGACTTTTGAACATTGATTTCTGCTTGAGGCATTACATTATGCTTTTCATAGCTAGTGTGAATATAAATGTAAGAGAAGGACATTTATGGTCATTCTTATTACTGAATGCAGTAGGAGGATGGGAGTTGCCTGGTTTCACACTTGTGTTCTCCACTCATTCAGACAACTTTTGCCAATCCCACTCTCAAGTGATTTGCTGCATCTCATACATCAAGCCACTCACAGAGGCGGCAACAGCAGCCTTGCTCCCAGATGTGCTTCTGTAATCACCAGGGTGTATTTCTTCCCAGAGCAATGAGTTACCACTTCATATATTTGTTGCTACTTGGAATATTAATATTGTAATCACATCTGTCTCCTTAGGGGACTTGTATTTTATGTCAGCAATTCAATACCGTTCACTATTTGGAGTTAAAAGAAATGCAAGAGTTGAAGACTTTAAAGGCCTCTTCTAAAAAAAAATAAAAATAAGCACATCAGAAATCACCTCCTCAGCTCAGAAAAAGAAACAGAAAGAAAAATGATGGTTCCTGGTCACCCCAAACGTGAATTACTGTTCACAATCACCAGGGGTTTTTTAAAACACCTTCTGAAACATAAAATGAGATTTTCTGATAAGGTCTTGAATAAACCACACAATCCCAGAAGGATTTGGAAATGTGTGCCCAAGGCTGGTGCTGCAAGGTACAGTGGAGAAACCCTGTCCAAGATCATAGGCAGAGCTGTGTGGTCAAGGGCTGCAGGAAATCCTGTTGCAGCAGGGGTGCCTCTGCAGGATCAAGTTGTTTCGGATCCAGCCCTTGCCCACGGTCTCTGCCTGAGCTATGCTGCAGCTCTGCCCACATCTGCCTGCACTTCTGTGGATCTTGACCCCCATTTTGGCATTGCACCTGCTACATCACTCTGCTCATGTTCCCCAGCCCAGCTCTGCTTGCAGTGGGATGCAACCATGAGGACAGCTCTTTACCCTAACCTGCCCACTGCCCCCCTGCCACATGCCCAAGCAGCACTGAGAGACTGAGGTGCTGGAGCAGGTCCAGACTAGCAAGGAGGCTGGGGAAGGGACTGGAGGGAAAGTCTGATGAGGAGAGACTGAGGGAGCTGGGAATGTTTAGCCTAGAGGAGACTCAATGGAGACCTTATCCCTTTCTCCCTATAGCTAAGGTGCTGCTAGCACAGAAAAAGTATTCACAACAGCTCTGAGAAAGAATGAATTTTACTCCTATTTTCACTGTAAAAATAACTCTTAGTCAGAGAGCAAGAGAAGAAATGTAGTTATAACCAAAACCTAGCGATTAATCACTGGTGTGGCAGCAGTGTCATGGGCCTGGGGTACATTTAAAGCTGCAAACCCTACCTGTCTGCACATCATACAAATTATCCGACTGTATGGGTGTAAGAATATCAGTGTATGTGCACATGTATCCCTAAGTAAGGAAGTGAATGTGTGTGAAATGTACACATATATGCCTAATTTTACAGGAAACAGATCTTGTTCCATGGACAGTAGGTTGCCCAAATAGTCCAAGGCTAAACTATGAAGATGCTTTCATCTCATTTTGCTTGATTGCAGATGGAGACAAACAGTTTATAATATTAATTTTCTTATTGGCTCTCATCTGACAAAATCCCCAGTCACTTGAGTCTCGCACGAGCGATTATTCTTTTGTAGATACGTGTCTAACAAGATTAAATTCTGAAAATGACTATTTGCACTTACTAATATCAAGGGAGAGTTACAATCAAACATGCCGCAGACTCTTCTGGGAAAGTCGGCAGCAAAGCGCTGCTTTCAATAATCAATAAGTCAACCGAGCAAATCTCTAGACTGTTGTCACAAGGGGATCTGTCATCATGCTCTGTGAAGATTTGTCTGAGAAACCACTAAGTAAAAGCTTCTGCCACTTAGTGTGCTGTTTGCTTTGGGGGAGTTTTTGGTTTGGTTTGGTTCTTTTTTGTACCATGAGCTGCAGAGTAAAGTGCAGACATGCACCAAAATGTTTTGTATTAGAAACAGGGATGGTGTCTGGACAGAAGGACTTGTATGTAGTGTGGCCAGAGGGACCAGGGGCATAATTCTCCCCCTGTACTCAGCACTGGTGAAGCCTCTCCTCAAGTACTGGGAGCAGCTCTGAGGTCTTTGCTTCAAAAAATAGATTGAGGGGCTGGAGTGGGTCCAGAGGAGCCATGAGGTTGGGGAAGGGAATGGAGGGAAATTCTGTTAAGGAGAGGCTGAGGGAGCTGGGGGGGTGTTTAACCTGGAGAAGAGGAGAAGACTCAGGGGGAATGTTCTTCCTCTCTGCCATTCCCTGAAGGGAGGTTGAGGTCAAATGGGGATTGGGCTCTTCTCCCAGGCAACTAGTGACAGGATGAGAGGGTGGAACCTGAAGCTGCCAGGGGAGGGTTAGGTTGGATGTTAGGAAGCCCTTCCTCATGGAAAGGGTGCTCAGAGCCTGGACTGGACTGTCTAGGGCAGTGGGGACTCCCCATCCCTGGAGGTGTTTAAGAAAAGACTGGATGTGGCCCTTAGTGTCTGGTTGATGTGGTGATGCCAGGTCACAGGCCTGGCTTGATGATCTCAGAGGTCTTTTCCAGCCCAAATAATTCTGTGTTTCTGGGACTCTGTTCCTCAACAATGTGGGTCAGCTTAAGGATGGGATGATATCCTCTACATTCTCCATCTCTGTATTCCCCATCACTATAATCCACATCTCAAACTCTTCTTGTACTGTTTCCTCTCCCTTTTCCTTGTATCTTCTGCATTTTGTATCTCTCAGCATTAAAATACCAGGTAAAAATTTGGTTGACACTTTTACAAGCTATCAAACAAGTAAATGGCCTTACACCTCACTGATCTCTATCCACCTGTGGCAATTAATACCCCCCAGAAGGGACTTCACTCCCCAGTAAATGTCGAAATGAAGAGCAGGAATGTGAGCAACAGTACCATCATTTTCTTACAAAACATATTGGAAAACACAGAGCAGAAAACCATCAAGTCTTAATGTAATATGAAACTGAACTACATTGACACAAACAAAAAGCACTGAGCTCCAGGCTCAAACGTGCATGTTACGGTTATCTCCAACCCCCTTCACTGGTGTTTCTGTTCCTCACTACTGCTGCTGAGCTTTGCTCTGTCTCTGAGGGAATATGGCTGACTCATTGTTTATTGATTAAAAAATCCAGTCTGTAAATCATTTCTCTTTTTGGACATCCTTCCCAAGAAATGTGCCAGATGCTGTGGTGAGAGGATGGGGACGCAGACGGGCTGCTGACAGGAGGGTGCTCTTCTGAGGGCTATGTCCAGTTCTTGAGCATGTCTGCAAAATGGTCAGATAAACAAGGTGCACACAAGTGGCAAACACAAACTTCAGGATGAAAACTATGTGTTTTATGCAGCTAGGCCGGACCTGAGTGTAGTTCAAAACAGAGCTGCTCGTTGTGACAAATACTGTGCTTAGGGCAGCGTCTGTGGATACTGTGGTGCAAGTGGAACAGATTCAAAGGTGTAGCGTGTTTCTTCCCCCCCAGCAGATACAGGAGATCCAAATTGGGGCAACAGTACCCCTATCATTATGAGCTTTTTGTGATGCTACTGGCCTGAAATGTTTTTGCACGATCTTGGATCTTCGGATATTTTCTCCATACCTGATGGCTTGTAGTGTTGGTATCTATGAGCACCTGCTTGTTCTCTCTTTCCATTCTGCTTTATCTAACCTTTGTTTGGGAGATACAAGTCCTCCTTTCCATGACCCTTGTCTTCTACCCATTAGCAACTAACAACCCCCATTGGAAAAGGCTAATTCCTTTATGTTGCCAAGGCTAGGGCCTCATGAAATCAAAGGTGAATCTCCCCTTGACTTCAGCTGGAGCAAAAGTGGCTCAGTTTAACCAAAGAACTGGAGGAGAAAAACAAAACAGAAGGCAGAAAGAGGAAGGTGAAGCTATGACAAGCTCCAAAATGATGAAAAGCTACAAAGAGCCTAGATATTCAACCAACATTCAGGACTCCATGGCTGCTCTCAGGACTGAAGCCTGTTACAGCTACCACCCACCTCAACAGAAGACACTGATTATTTAATTACAATGCTTTCTCCAGACACCAAGTGTGTGGGCACTGAGCTAGTTTGCTACTATAGGTTGTAAGACACTTTCCTGTTCAGTGCCTGGCCTCCATTGGCTGCTGTATGAATTTCCTTCTGAAGTTGTAATTTCTGAACTGTGTTACTTCTCAGTCACAAGACAAATGCTGGCATTTGGCAGGATGTGGTATTGATTGCATCAAGCTCGGCAATGACAGCTGGCAGCAGAAGAATAACGTGGGAGACAGCCATGCCCGGCTGGATCAGGCAGCTTCCCTAGGGTTTGTTTTCATCCTGCAGTATAGTTCTGACTTAGTGTGAATAAAATCACTTAAGAGGTAACATGCTGATTTGCTGAACTATCTATCAAGTGAACTGTTCAAAGCAAAGATAAGGCCAACTGACATAAATAGAAAGTGTATTGCTCTGAATGGCAGAGGTAATTCTCCACCTGTGAGACTTGTATTGCCTACTGCTGCACAAGGAAGCTCAAGTGCTGAGCATTTCCCACTGGATGAATGAAAGGGGTTGGGAACCTATTGGTGAACGTGTGCTACAGGGAAACGGTTGATTTTATAGTCACAACTTTTTTCTTGCAAGTAAATTTGGATATCATTATTCAGTTTCTTATAGTTCTTTTAAACATGGTACAATATTAGCCCCTGATGAGGAATACAAATAGCCAGTAATTACAGACTCATAGAATTATTGAGGCTGGAAAAGAACTCTGAGCCCATCCAGCCCAGCCTGTGATGTGACATCATGACATCAGCCAGACCAGGGTACTAAGGGCCACAGCTGCTCTGTCCTTCAACACCTCCAAGGAAACTCCACCGCTGCCCTGGGCAGTCCATTCCCATGTCTGAGCACTCTTTCCATGAGAAAGGGCTTCCTAACATCCAACCTAACCCTCCCCTGGCAGCTTCAGACCCTGTCCTCTCATCTTGTCACTTTTGGTCTGGGAGAAGAATCTGATCCCTACCTAAGTACAACCTTCCTTCAGGTAGTTGGAGAGAGGGATGAGGTTCCCTCTGAGTCTCTTCTTCTCTTGGCTAAACAACCCCAACTCCCTCAGCCTCTCCTCATCAGGCTTTCACTTCAGTCCCTTACCCAGCCTCATTGCTATTGTGGACCTGCTCCAGCCCCTCAATCTCTTTCTTGAAGAGAGAGATGCAGAACTGTCCCCAGTACTGAGGTGAGGCCTCACCAGTGCCCAGTACAGGGGGAGAATCACATCACTAGTCCTGATTGCGGCGGTATTCCTGATCCAAGCCAAGATGCCGTTGGCCTTTTGTGCCACCTGAGCACTCTACTGGCTCCTGTTCAGCTGTCAACCAGTACTCCTTCGCTATACTCACCCCTAAAAAAACTCTACATTAGAATCTGCTGTTGTATGAAGGAAAGTAGAGGTCATCTTCTAAGTTCTGGGATTTAACATCACAAAAGACAGGAGCATTTAGACGGCTCAGGACTGCTGGAAAGATCAAGGAAGAGAAATAGTTGTGGTGTGTCCTCATCTAATGCAAGCGACCTCCTATTTAAAGATCTTCCAGACCGATTTATGAAGAATACCACATAAGAAACTAATATTGATTTTTATTTTTTAACTTTCATTATGTATTTCTGGTAGTTACATCTCTTTTATTACCTTCAAATTGAAGGACTATGCCCCTTCGTATATTGCTATTAGATTTCTTTTCCAAAGATCTCTGACATTTGTTGCTTTCTTCTGAATTTTTATTATTTGTCTCCTTTTTTATCCTCTTCTTATTTTAAAGCAGAGGCTTAGGAAGGTCTTCTGTAGGATAAGGTGATTATCTTGTCCAGGAGATCAACACAACATTGGAGAATGAAAATTCAAAGGGAATAAAACATGAAAAAAACTGAAACTGTGGACCTACCCTTCATCAAACACTGAACGAATTCTTGGCAACAGATGATTTCTTTCTCTGTAACTTCCACTCGTGTTCATACTAATTAAAACACTATCAGCAGAGTTTTGTGGAAACAAACACTGATGTTTCGAGCATCATAAACTACATCTAGAAAAGGATGGAGAGAGCCAAGTGACTCTGTAAGAGCCCCTATGCTAAGTGTTGTGCCCTCCCAGCAGAGCAAATAACTTTTCCCAGGAGTATTTCTTTGACTCTTTATCTCTTCTCTGAGTTTTGATGGCTGAGGCAGGTACACATGAAGGTACGTGGCACCATGAGGTGCCCAGAACCCTAGTACATTTCATGGCAGCAAGTGGCAAAGGGGCTGGAGAAGGGACTGGAGGGAAAGGCTGATGAGAGGAGGCTGAGGGAGCTAGGACTGTTTAGCCTGGAGAAGAGGAGAATTGGGGGGACCTTCTCCTTCTTTACCATTCCCTGAAGGGAGGTTGTGGTCAGATGGGGATCGGGCTCTTCTGCCAGACAACTAGTGACAGGATGAACTAGTTGTTCAACTAGGAACTTGTTGACAACTACTTGAGCTTGAAGCTCCACCAGAGAAAGATTAGGTTGGGTGTTAAGAAGCCCTTTCTCACAGAAAGGGTGATCAGAGCCTGGAATGGACTGCCCAGGGCAGTGGTGGAGTCCCTGTGTTTGGAGGCGTTTACGGACAGCCTGGCTGTAGCACTTAGTGTCATGGTCTGGCTCATGTGGTGATGTCAGGTCCTGGGCTGGGCTGGGTGAGCTCAGAGGGCTTTTCCAGCCTCAGCAATAACAATAATCTGTGCCATATTCATTCCAGTATTCTTTTTGTCCTTTCTTAAAAGCTACAGACAAGACCTGTGCATACTCTGCATGCCACATTTACCAGCCCTGGGCAAAGAGTCACTACAGCTCTGCTTTTCAAGAACAGTTGCCACTCCCACTTTGAGCAGCACTGGAGCAATGCTTAAATTCAAGCTGATTCTGGATACTCAGCTACTGAGCCTCAGTGGAGTGCTGTGCAAAGACAACTGAAATAGGTCAGTTCTCCAGCATAATCAGCAGCCTGTTTAATTCCCAGACACTGAGCTAATTGGATTGTCCAGATACAAGATACAACAGTCTTTTGTGTTCCTAGAAATTACTGGGGAATTACAACTTTCCCATAGATGTAGCAGTGCCTTCCACCCACTCTCTCCAATAAAGGCTTTCTGAAAATAACCTTGATAGAATGAGGAAGGTATGTGCCACTATCTTAATAAAGTTCTGATACGAGTGTTTAATTAAGAGAGAAAAAATAATCAGGAATAACCATGGGATTTAAAGCAAAATAGACTTGTGTAAGTGAAGCAAGGATCACAAATGGCATTCAAAAGGCTGCTCTGCAAAGACAGCAGAAATAAAATTCGAAAGAGCTGATTTTCCATTTTCCAGATGTGATTGCAATTCCTAAGCACCACTTTCCCTTCTTTTCTGGGCTTCAGAGGCCAAGATCATTTTTTCCCATTTTGTCTCTTCTTTGGAATTAGTGCATCCCCTTTTTTCTCTCATGGTGTTTCAGTATTAAGGTTTTGCCGTTGCATGTTTTTTAAAAGACATCTAAACACCTGCTGTTCCTACTAGTCCATCCCACAGCCCTTTTGTTCCACTAGAGTAAGCAAAGGAAAAGCTCTTACATCTGCCCTATTACCCTTCGATGTTCTGCTAGAGACATAAATACCTCCTCTAAACTGCTGTACCGAAGCAAAAAGTGTAGGGAAGTAGAGAATGGAGGAGCTGAAGTTTGAGATACAAGTTGGATGTTAGGAAGCCTTTCCTCACAGGAAGAAGACACTAGAATGGACTGCCCAGGGCAGTGGTGGAGTCCCCATCCCTGTAGGTGTCTAAGGACAGACTGGCTGTGGCCCTTAGTGCCACAGTCTGGCTGATGTGGTGCTGTCAGGTTATGGGCTGGGCTGGATGAGCTCAGAGGGCTTTTCCAAACTCATTGGTTCTGTAATTTTATGAAGTTACACATACAGAACTGTATGCTTAGTCAGCCACTAGTTCTTCCCACAATTTTAGATCTATAAAATCTCATGTTTTTAGGATATGTTTATACTTTCATTTGAGTCTGTAGCAAAACTACAGTCATGTCTTTGCCTGTACCACACTGAAGATAATGAGGAACTATTGTTGGGATTCCTACACGCTCTTCCTGTAATGCTAATATACTGGAATTCCTCGATTTTTCTACAATAGAAATAAATGATTAGCAAATAGTTTCTATTTATCTCTGGCTGACAAACCAGTTTGGAAATGTGGTTTGCCACCAAAGGGGATGTTTTTCCCAAGATAGTTTTATCTGTTTAAAGAGATAAGTTTTAAAAGCCAGCTGAATATTCCCAGGATAATTCATACACAGCTGACTGAATAATTCATCATGAATAATGTATTTAGCTTTTGCCTCTCTCTTCATAAGGAGATTAGGATATTCTCAGATACATTCATTATTCAAACTAATACTGGGTTTTCTCATCCCTTCCCTCCCCCCTCCAAAGTCTTGATTCTGTCACCTTTACTCAAGTTGAGTAATGCCTTCTGTGGGGAATCGTGCTGATTTCAGTGGCAGTTCCTGCACAGCATGCTACAGGCACAGAGCATCTGGACTTAAGTGAATAGGTTACATGCACTCGTGAATATTTGATGGTTGTACTTTGAAGCTTCTCCTGCACAGGATTGCTATGCAAATCCTAGGAGGTGCTTTTGTTAGCTCTTGCAATTAACCATCACAACCCCAATTTATTAAACACAAAATTCAAATTTTGATTGCAGCTGAGAGGCGAGCGAACACCTTGCTTTCCACGGGTAGTGGAGCCTGGCTTTGATGACTTTCCTTTTAACAGAAAGCAAACACAAGAGATGAAGAGTGAAGGCTAAAAGAAATGTGCTCGAGTGCAGTCATTCAGAATGTCTCTTGTTCCTGGCATTTGAGAAAATGCATTAATTGCCTCTGTGCCTTCGTGTTCCCTCTGACTGCCCATCTTTCTGGCAACTGTTTGTGATACAAACCTGCCCTTTGTTTGGACAGACAAAGCTTCCTTCTCAGCTTCCAGCAGCAGTGCCTAAAGGTAGAGCTATGAGTGCAGAGTATGGTACACCTCCACTGCAGTACACCCTTCTACATGCTCTGCTGCCACTAGCGCCAGCCTGCTTTGCAGGAGAAAGTTCATCTTGGTGGCTTCGTAGGCTGATGTTTCCCTCTCCCTGGTTTCTTCTGGGTTGTGTCCTGTTACTCCTATCTAGCTAAGACTTGAAAACCCCTCCCAGTAACCATGTTTAGGTTGTCAGTTTTGCAGTTTATTGCTATCTGTGGTGGGCTGAACTGAATATTTAGGTTTTCCAAAAGAAAAGGGTGGCTTTTCCTAAAAATCCTGCTGTCTTTTCCAATGATAGTGTCAGAAAACAGCTCTTTCAACACTCTGCCAAGATAATCTTCCTGGGTTAAAAACAGGAGCTAGCTCAGAGGGAAGATTTTTGACTATACATATGCATTCTTTTTAGAGAAAAATGTAACATACTTTATATAAGAAGATTATCCAGTATTTTAGATGCCTGCATTTTCTCTATATGGGGAAATGAGCTGCTTGAAAAGTCCTGCCGATGTGAAGGCTTTATACCTGTGACAAAACCTTTGGAGCAATCCAATGGGAATTGCAGGCTTCTGTGTGAGGGAGAAAGGGCACTTTATCAACACACTGACTTGCAGCAGATATGCTTGTTGTCTCTGCACTAGGAGTAGTTGCCTGGTTGTATTAAAGTTCAAGCCAGCCTGGTTTAGAGGTCTTTCTACCTAGTCCAACACTTAATTTGATGGACTGGTTTGGAATAAGGCAGTTTAGTTTGTGACAGTAAAACAAATACAAATGGTGTCCTGGCTCTCTGATGGTGTTTACAAGAGCATTTAAATGATTTTGTGCTAATGATACACAGTTGTAGGGGTTGCAGCACTATATCATGAAGGTAATGCTGCTGCCATGGCAGAGGGGATCTAGAGACATCCAAAACAAAATGCCAGCAGAGGAACTGGACAGTATACAATACCACAATTGACAATTAGTAAAACAGAGTCAAAGTATTGTTGCTTTAGTTTTAAAAAGACTAGATAAATGCAGGAAATGTGCTTTCACATTGGTTTTGGGTGATGCTTTGATGCTGTGTTTGTTATTATTTAACTGGTACAAACAGACCTGGGTTTAGATGCATCTCTTCCTTCCATGGTTGTGATGGGTTAGGACTTTTGGATACAGAAAAACTACTGTACTTCCCAAAACCACTCCTCACTTGTTCCATTGGACCAGGAATGTGGGCTGATTTAATACTCATCTATTCACCTGCACAGGTAACACCCTGCTGGGCAGACCTCACCAAGATTGGAGAAGAATGCTGTAGAGAAGTGAGGTCCCCAAGGGGTTTATGAGATTTAGTTGCTCTTCCTTTGGGGTGATTGGAAGAGAAAATACTGTAGGGGATGCATCTTTAACAGCATTGGAAGAGAAAGGACACAGAGGAGGGGCTGAGAGAGGCTTCTGGGTGGTGGAAAGGTATGGTTGTGTCAGACTGCAGCAGGACATGAAGAGAGAGGATGTTCATGAGCCTGCCTCAGCCTGTCTTGTTTGCCTTAGCCCGCCTTGTCTGCCTCGGTCTCACCAGCCCTTGCCCTGGATCAACCTTACTCCAACTGCTTCCTCAGTTCTTGTGTTGATTCATGTTTGGCCTTCTGTATAAAAGACCTCTCTTAATGCACATTTAGAGCCCAGAAGATGTTGCACAGGACTTGCAGATTTACTACTTTGGAGCTTGATACCATAATTTATTTTTAAAGAAAGTTTGGAGTTTGCTTTTCTGTAGCCACTACATTTTTCCTTGGAGAGCAGACTTTTATACTTACAAGGGTAACTATACCCTTTTCTCTATAATGCAGGGTTTTGTGTGACAGCAGATTCCTTTCTTCATCCAAACACCAGCACTCATCGGATTCATTAGAACACAGGAGCTCCCAGTTTGTTTTTTCAGGACAGAAGTCACGTTAACCTTGCAAATGCAGTGCATGTCAAACTGGTAAATTAATGACTTTCCTAGCTTCTGTCTTTTCAGCCTGTTTATTCCTTCACTCTATGCTGAAGAGCACCATAAACCACTTAGGATTTGACCCATTCTGTGCAAATGAAGCGAGACCTGCCAACAACACAAGCTGTAACTCCAGATGTCAGTAGCTTGCACATCACTCCCTTAGTATTTTTAATGAAAGATGAACAATAAAGACTCTTTTAACTCATTAATAATCCACATACTATTCATATCAATAGAACTGAGACCTGTACTAGATGCTTCGATACTGGCCTTGAGTGCTTTATAGAGTATAAATTTCTTTAATTTGCATTAGACACAGTTTTCACTGGAGCTGCATTGAAAAGTCCTCCCCTATTTCAAAGGCATCACAAGGCCACACTGATCCTAAAAGCTGTTTATCAGCTGTGAAATTTGAACAGGTGTGTGACTTGGAAGTTTAGATTTTGTGATGTTTCCTCTTGTGCAGGAATTAGCTGGTTTTCTTGTTTCCCAGGTTTAGTGTGATTTTGGGTGGGTTTTTTTTGCTTGAAGAGCGAATTCTTGAGACCCTTTGCAAACATGGTTGCTATGGAGGCTGTGGAGAGGAGGTATGGAGTAGGGGAAATATTTCATTGCAATTACTAGAGCTCTTTTTTATACCTGATTAGTGGCAGGGGGATTGGACAAGATGATCTTTCGAGGTCCTTTCCGATCCCTTATGATTCTATGATTCATTCACTTCCCATAACAGCTTGTTTGGTCACTGATGTCCTTATGACAAACCAGCAAGGCAAGGATTAACCTACCACACCGTTAAATCTTATTACAGAGTTAGAGCATTCATAGCACTTGGAAGACAATGTAAATCAGACCATCCGGGAAAAGGAGATTTCAGAAGTTAGGATCCCTTTGTCTTTTCCTTCAGGGCTTTTGTGCCTGTAACCAGTAAGCTGAACATTACTTAGATTCATTGACTTAGGGACAAAAGTGCTAACAAGTGTGACTAGTCACAGCTGGTGGAGTTGCAAGAAGTTTGGCAACAAAGCTAATAAGAAAAAAAAAAGGAAAGATTTTAACAGCTGAATTTCACTCTCTGCTAGTCTAAAGTTTATTTCTAGTTATACTACCCAACAAGAGTCTGTTTCCCCCACTGCTTTTCTGTTAGGCAGGCTGTCATGTGCCAGCATTTGGTGGCTTCATAGGGTTTTTCCTGCTCATCTAATCATTGTCCCGTGTGCACAAGAGGAAGCAGCCAACAGTTTATGATGATACCTACGTTTTGGGGCCAGCAGCAGAAAGAAGAATTAACTCTGCAACAACCTGGATATTTTGTTGATTCAAAATCCTCCCTTTGCATGCACTGATTACATTTCCACTTGGAGAAAGAATAAAAAAGTGTGTTATTGCTCAGGAGTGCAGTTTTGGATTCACAGAATCACAAAATCCTTATGGATGGAAAGCACCTCCAGTACCATCAAGTCCAATCCTCATCCCAACATCTCCCCAACCCCTAGACCATGGCCTCCAGTGCTCTATCTATTCTTCTTTTAAACACCTCCAAGTATGGTGACTCCACCACCTTCCTGGGCAGCCTGTTCCAGTGCCCAACCACTCTCTCAGTAAAGAACTTCTGTGCTTTCTCACTGTTTGTAATTGTCAGGATTAAGAATGGTTCCTGGATTCTAGCTTCTGTCTGGTTCAGTTTGACCCCAGGATTTACACTGTATGAGGTTGCTGCAGCTTGCATTCCCCTTGCTCTGTGCCCTCTCCACACATTAACTATCACTACAATGAATGTGTTCCTGAAAGGTGAGAAGCTGTCTCCTTGATAGCAGGGGACAAATGCCTAAGAAATACATAAAAATAAATGTTAATTGAGCCAGAAGCAGATTTGATGGCAGTAAGGAAGAGTTTGCTTGATGGTTGATGGAAATGAAAGCTCTATCTGCTGCCTTCACTGCCATTGTTATGAGAGCCCTGTTAATCTGCTCCATGAACAACATTATCAAGTCTATAAACATAAACTATGATCCTTTAAGTCCCCTCCCCCAGCTCGGTGTCATTGAAAGTAATTGCAATTAAAATGAGAGGCTGTCCAGGCAGGCACTGCCAATGCAGATTCACATAACAATGGAGCATAAGTTGGTCAGCTGGTGTGACACTGGGAAGAAGAGCACTTCCAGCACCCTTTTCTCCACTCCAGTTGCTCTTACTTTGGATCATATGTGACGATTCAGGCTGGAAAAGTATTTGAACAGGTCTTACAGACCCTCGCATGCTGTGGGACTTGACAGAGGTGACTGATCTGAAGCTGGCAGAGGCTCAGCACAGCAGCAGAACATGGTGCATGAATTATTGCAATATGGATTCAGTGCTATATACAGGTAAAAAATAACTGACTGGCTGTAATTGTTCAGCTAGGGATAAAGTAACTGGAATGCTGTGTGCTAGGTTGCATCGCACTGCCTTAAATTAAGCATGCACTCAGCACAGAGGCAAACCGAATGTAACAGTAATATTGTCCTGTGGACTATCCATCTCTGGGATCTTGATGAACCTGGTAATGGTAACATCCAGCTGTCTTCTGCACTAGATAAAATTATTTTCTGATACCAGGTAAGCTCCTGAGGGACTGCTGGTTGCTTCTGACTTCGGTGAAGCAGAATATTTAGAAACTATGAATGAAAGTTCTATTCTTGTAGACACTGCAGCTAGTCTTGCTTTTAGTTTCTAAGTGTCAGACCCAGCGCTCAGCTTCACCGTGAGCTCTTCATGCCTCGCTGACAGCAGGGAATGAGAACAGTGCTGGTGTAACTGGCCGCTTCCCAGTTTTTGCTCTGTGGGAAAGTGGAATCTGGCTGGTGTGGCTCTGTGGTCCCCATAAAAGTTAGGTGGTGTAAGTAATGTGATAGAGAGGAAAGGACTTCACCAGAATAATTCAGCTGTCCATGCCTTCTTGGCCAGCTCCTTAATGTGATAAGAACCAGATAGCCTCTAGGATCTGAGCAGTTCTGGACTAAAAGTCATTGGGAAATGAGACAACATTTTATTGACTTTTTCTATACCTTCACCTACCCTGACAGCAGCTAACAATCGGCAGCAGTTTTAATTACCAGTGTAGCTTTTTATGTGTTCACAAATGGCTTAGGAACTCTGTGGATGGTTCTGAATGAGGTGTCCTGTAGTTTTATACCTGTAGTCTGGGATACAGCTAATGGCAGAGATTGCACTGGGTAGCTGAACAGCCCTTCCCTTTTGAAATCATAGGGGTTGCTCTGTGAACTCCTATTTATTGACAGACCGTTCATTTGAAAGAGGCTGCAGGTGTTTACTCTTCTCTGATGGTCCAGTTCCATTGCTAAGTGGCCAAATAAGTTTTACAGAAATGTTTGTTTATGTAAAGAAGGGATATTCCAACTATTTTTTACTATGATTCAGGCCTGTCATTAATCCTACTCTGTTACTTGAAGGATTTGCTTTCATAGCAAGCAATAAAAAATATGACAGACTCACCTGTGAGTGGGTCCAGAGAATCAACAAGACTGCAGAAGGGACTGGAGGGAAAGTCTGATGAGAGGCTGAGATCTTACTCCTCATCTTTAGCCTGGAAGAGACTCGGGGATCTTACTCCTCTCTACAATCACCTGAAGGGAGGTTGTAGTCAAGTGGGGGCTGGGCTCTTCTCCCAGGCAACTAGCACCAGGATGAGAATGCAGGGCCTGAAGCTGCCAAGGGAGGGTTAGGTTGGATGTTGGGAAGCCTTTCCTCATGGAAAGGGTGATCAGAGCCTGGAATGGACTGCCCAGGGCAGTGGTGGTGTCTTCATCCCTGGATATGTGTAAGGACAGACTGACTGTGGCACTTAGTGCCCTGGTCTAGCTGATGTGATGGTGTCAGGTCCTGGGCTGGGCAGAATGAGCTTAGAGGGCTTTTCCAGCCTCAGTAATTCTGTGATTTCTTCAGAGGATGAAGGTTAAGACAGTGTTGCAGATGTGGTAAGAGGAAATATTATTACCTATTTTCATTTACTCCTGTTTCAGGATGCCACATTCTTTAGTTGGTCTTTTTTTATTGTTGTTTTCCACCTCCCACCCTGAAATTAGCAGATTTGTAATAAAAAAAACTTCAACACAGGAACATAAGCTGAAATTAGCTGAGTCTTTGGTAAAGAGCATGAACAACCCTGTGCAGGACCACCTCCTGAGGTGGCCTGTAGTAACTTTTTGTGTAGAGTCTTTGTGTTTAGCCTTCCTAAACTTGATAGCTACCTAGTCTTGTCCTTGCTCCAGAAATAGTACAACTTTATGCTGCCCCTTCCCTTGAGCAGAAGGCAATTGGATGATAGTCTTGCAGATAGCCCCTCCTGCTTTGCTTGTTCACACTGTAACTGGGAAGTATTTTCCATATGCTTGTGCTGTGCTGATTTCTCAAGCTACGGAAGGAAAGGCTATAACGAGGTGAACTGTTCACATTTCATCTGAAAACTTAAAAATAGCCCTGTGAAGATAAACCTGGAATAGCTCTCTCTGTCTACCGTGTACTTTGCTTAGCATTTCCTTTCACCCCACAGCTCAGCCCATCACTCCCATGTGGTGTTACCGTTGCCATAACATATGTTAGTTACTGGACCAGTGCCATTAGTTTCCAGTGAAGTAGCACATAGCTGTTGCATATAGCCCTTCGGATAAAATTCTGCATGGTTTCTTTACTGTGGCTCAGTAAATGGAATCCTTCTTCAGGAAAAAGATGAAAGAGTGTGTAACAGAAATCACTAAAATGTCTAAATCTTGTGACATTCTGCAGGTATCTTGATTAAAAATACTGCAGACTTGGTGCATTTGATGTTTGTGAGCCAAAATGACAGATGCAAATCTTTATCGTTGGGTAGATTAGATAAGATCACCTATGGTCTGAACTCTAGCTTCCTAAACCCAAATTAATTATAACACCAAACCACAAAAAGGAAACTAAAATCTAGCATCGTAAAAACCCTCTTTCATTCTTTTCACACACCTTTTAGGTTTCATTTGACTTCCAGCCTTACATTCTAAGTTCATGCCAGGTGACAAACTGGGACCTTGAAAAAACACCATTTCTCTGGCAATTCATGAGCACAAGTTTCATGAACTTCAGAGGAGTCATGCTGTTGGGCTTTAGAAGTTGAGTAGAATCTGTCAGTGTAAAGTGTGTTTTCTGTATACAACTATAATTGACTCTGGAAAGTACTACCTGTGGCATGTCTTGACACAGAAATCCTGGAGCAAGCACACAGCAGATGCACCCAGTTCCCTGGTCTTCAGCTGTTGGCTTTGATATTTTTTTTTGACAGTTTTTAATGCTGATGAGGCAAAACAACCATGGAATGTGCAAAACCATAGCAAAACCATAGCAACTGCTTCAGGAGACAAATGTGGAGACAAAATGTGTTGTCTCTTCTATTTTTACCTTGTTTATTCCCTTCCAAGCTGATGATGGCAGTCCCTCTATGAGCAATTTTGTGTTGGGATAGGACTGGAGTTTCAGCAGCGACTCAGGTCCCGGAGTTGGGCACACACAGTGAAAGCCAAAGTGATTTTGCTGGGGTAAAGGAAGGGTATCTAGTATCTGTTGATTATTTACTGGATTAAAAGGTCTGTGGGAGAGAACCCTCTATTGTCCAGACTTTGCCAGGTGCTCCCGGTGCTGTTTGTGGAAGGGTATGTGGCAGTGACAGGTACCCATCTGGGCACCCAGCCCTGGGACAGTGGCCTACGTGGGGGCTACACTGGTTTTTCTCTCTTAAACAAAAGCTGGATCTGGGTCTTCGGAGTCTTTTTGATGAAAATTCTCTTGGAAACTGGCCTGTCTCTGTGGAAACTTTTAGAGCTGGCCTTTCTGAAGGAGGAAGATATCTGCTCTGTCATTTCCCAACTGCTTTATTTGTAAGTTGTACAAATGATAGTTTGTAAATCATTACCATCAGCAGGTCTGGGAGTAAAATCATACACATTACTTACTATGACCTTCAAAATATGGCCATGCCTTTGTTTTAGCTTTTCAAAGGAGGAAACTTATAAAACAACAACAAACTTCTTGTAGGGTAGAAAAGGCTAATTTTCAGCATTTACAAGAATATTTATTGCGACAACTATGTGACCAGAAATAGTCAATTTTCTCTTTTATTGTAATTCAGTTTATTGCTTGAGTATGACAGGGTTTGGGAAATGAAGTGATCCCATAAGGTTCCAGGTGGAGAGACCCATACTTTGACAGAATCACGGAATCTCTATGGCTGCAACATCTTTAAGATTGCCAAGTCAAATTCTTAGCCTGACACTGCAAGGAAACTGCAAAGAAGAAAGCTTTAGTCAGAATCAGCCTTGTCTTGTGCAAGGGCATCAGTGCTCAGTTCATTGCTACTGGCAAGCCCAGCTAGCCAGAGTTACCTTAATGCAGTCTCCTGCAATTGATTAGCCGTTTACTCAGAACAAAACCAAACAGGTGTGTAGCTAATGGGACAACGTCTCCAGGACATTGTTGTAACTGTACATTATGACAATGTGTATGGCCACAGTCCCCAGACTGTGAGATGAATGACTGGAGGGTGGCCCAACAGAGAGGGATCTAGTAGTACTGTTTGGCAACTGACTGAACAGGAGCCAGCAGTCTGCATAGGTCATACAAAAGACCAGTGGTATCCTAGCTCGTATCAGCAGTAGTGTGGCCAGCAGGACTAGGGACATCATTCTCCCCCTATGCTGGGCACTGGGGAGGCCTCCCCTCCAGTACTGGAGGCAGTTCTGGGGCCCTCTCTTCAAGAAAGAGACTGAGGAGCTGGAGCAGGTCCAGAGGATGAACGAGTTTGGGGAAGGGACTGAAGGGAAAGGCTGATGAGCCTGAGGGGTTGGGGTTATTGAGCCTGGAGGAGACCCAAGGCAGACCTCTCCTACAACTACCTGAAGGGATGTTGTAGTCAGGTGGGGGTTCAGGCTCTTCTCAATTAGAACCTGGACGAGAAGGCCGGGCCTGAAGCTGCCAGGGGAGGGTCAGGAAGCCCTTCCTCACAGAAAGGGTGCTCAGAGCCTGGACTGGACTGCCCAGGGCAGTGGGGGAGTCCCCATCCCTGGAGGTGTTTAAGGACAGCTTGGCTGTGGCCCTGAGTGCCCTGGTCGGGCTGATGTGGTGCTGTCAGGTCCTGGGCTGGGCTGGGTGAGCTAGCAGGGTGTCCGGGTAGAAGGTATTCATCATCCCCCCACCGGCTTCGGGGGGTCCCGCAAGGCGCGCGCTTCCCGCCCA
>VZRI01004370.1:32567-43579 GCA_013397515.1 Upupa epops
CAGTCTCTGAGCACCCTGTCCACGAGGAAGGGCTTCCTAACATACAACCAAACCCTCCTTTGGCACAGCTGCAGTCCTTGCCCTTGTATTCTATCAGTAGTTGCCTGGTAGAAGAACCAGACCCCCACCTGACTACAACTTCCCTTCAGGTAGTTTTAGAGAGTTACAAGGACCCCTCCCAATTCTCCTTTTCTCCAGGCTCAACACNATACAAGCCAGGATGTCATTGGCTTTTTGTGCCACCTGAGCACCCTGTTGGCTCCTGTTCAGCCGGTTGTCAACCAGTACTGCCAGGTCCCTCTCTGCCAGATCGCTCTCCAGTCACTCATCCCCCAGTGTGTAGCTCTGCTCGGGGTTATTGTGGCCAAAATGTAGGACCCTCCATTTGGCCCTATTAAACGTCATCCTGTTGGCCTCTATCCATAGACCTAGCTTGTCCAGATTTCTGTGCAGCATCTTCCTCCTCTCCAGCAGATTGACACTCCCCCCCAGCTTGGTGTCATCTGCAAATTTACTAAGAGGAGATTCGATCCCCTCATCCACGTCATCAGTAAAGATGTTGAATAGAACTGGGCCCAGCACTGATCCCTGGAGGACCCCATTACTCACTGGACATGCACTGGATGGGCACTATTTACAGCCCCTGGCTGTGACATTTCGACTTGACAACTAATACCCACAAGTTTTGAAACAATTCACTGGAGAGTTGTGTGGATTTTGAAGCTTGGTTTTAAAGCACTTTCATCAGTGCTTTAAGAAAGAATCTTCTGGATAATCGCAACCCTATCAGTTGGAGTCTGGTCCTGGAAAAAGTAAAAGAAATTCTCCTGCTGGGCTACACTGGGCTACGCCTGTCACTCTCTAAGACTAGTCACCTCACTCTTTAAGACGAGTCACATGTCATTTTTAAAATAGAGATTTTATCAGCCTGACTCTTTATTCCTTTCTTTATTCTCTTATTTGAGAGATAACAAATTCAGTCTGATTGATGCCATCATGTTGAAGTGATGTATGATAGGCTTCTGTGAGGATGATCTTTTGATCAAGTAACTAGATTGAAATGAAATCGTTCTGTGTGCCTCTTAAATGGATTAAAAACTGGCACCTCGGCTATGGAGTATGACTGTATGTGGAGAATCCTCACTGAGTAGGTGTCTTTATCTCTACATGGACTGGTTCTGACTAGTTGGCACTTAAACAATAATCTAGATGTAAAGATACCAGTTTTTCCATGGGACTATGGGAAATTTAAGAAAGAGGATATCTTTCTGATACAAAATCATATGATCTGGAGAAGTGATCCTATAACGAGTGACTGAAGGATCTGGGACTGTTTACTTTGAGGAAGAGGAGGCTAAGGGGAGACCTCATCACTCTCTACCTGAAAGGACATTGTAGAAATTGGTTCTGGTCTCGTCTCACAGGTCATTAGTGACAGAGGCGGAGGGAAGGGCCTCAAGCTGCAACAGGGGAGGTTTAGACTGGGCATCAGGAAAAAGTCCTTCACAGAAAGCTCAGTGTTGCTTGCTCTGCTTATATACCAGTTCCAGTTCATCATTTGGGCAGGTGTGGTTGTTGGTCTCTTCTCTCAAGTAACAAGAAAGGAAAGAAATGGCCTCAAGTTGTGCTGGGGGGAGTCTGGATTAGACATCAGGAAAAAACTTCGTTATTGAAAAGGTCAATCAGGCATTGGAATAGGTTGGTTGAATCACCATCCCTGGGTGTGTTTAAAAGCCATGTAGCTGTGGAGCTTGGGGACAGGGTTCAGTGGTGGGCTTGGGACAATGGCTGGACAGTGGTTAATGGTTGGACTTGACCATAGGGATCTTTACCAACCTACATGATTCTATGATTCTAAAGCATTCTTCAGCATAACCAATAAAGGCCTAACAAAGCGTGGTGTCTGGAAAGGGAACCTGAACCCAATAGAGTTTTTCCTTTTACAGCACTGAAACAACCTGGTTGTTGGAATATTAATACCAGTACTAACATTAAAAAGACATTTTATTTGAAAATGGCTGTAATTCTGGGAAGAATTGTAATTTCCAGATCTGAAAAACAGAGGCAAGAAAATGTTGCCAGAATTTGGTCCTTTTTTTTTGGTGCATGATATGGCCATTTCCAAGAGGAGTATGGGTGTCTTCCTCCAGGAGTTTATTTTTTCAGAGAAATTGGAAGCTTTATTCATGTATCTGAATGTGGATTCAACTGAATTGAGGCTCTTGCTCTGCCCAGAATTTAAAGAGTTGGCGTTAGTTTTAAGTTTTTATTGCTGGTGGTGAAAGCAGGCAAAGTCCTGAGTACATTTTAGAACCCAGGTGGGGCCTGTGTGCAGCACTCCTCTCTTCAGTTGCTCTATTGCTCGAGAATACCTACCTCACTAGAACAGAAACTGGGTATTGATGTATGTATTCCTTCTGTTCTCTGATGCTACTGGTTTTAGCCTGGAGGAGCCTCAGCAAGGGATCACACTCTGTAACTACCTGAAGGGAAGTTGTAGACAGGTGGAGTTTTTTGCCCAGGCAGCTAGTTACAGGACAGGGGGGCAGGGCCTGAAGCTGCCAGGAGAGGGTTGGGTTGAATGTCAGGAAGCTCTTCATCCGGGAAAGGGTGGTTAGACACTGGACTGGACTGCCCAGGGCAGTGATGGAGTCCCCATCCCTGGAGGTGTTGAAGGACAGCCTGACTGTGACCCTTAGTGCCCTGGTCTGGCTGATATGGTGATGTCAGGATATGGTTAGAGGTCTTTCAGCCTCAATAATTCTGTAATTCAGTATTCAGTGGTTTTGGCCTGAAACTAGAGCAACTGTCATGCTCAACTCAGACAATGTTTTTGAATTGGCTGTGAGTACTTAATATGATGTAGAAATTTTGTAATGTTGAAATGGTTTGTGACAGCAGAAGCAACTTCAGTATTACAGCTTAGACTTCATGGTCAGACCATTTTTAGGAATTAATAACATTTAGAAGGGTGATCTTTAGAATTCCATCACGTTTAAGTCCAGCCATGACTCTGCTTCTGTTTATGCTGTTCACTGCTGACAGGGACCTGTGAGTAATGCATGAAAACTGCATCTGGAACAGTTAATGTGCACCCCAGTGTATTTCACCTTATTGCTAATGAAAGCTGAGCAATGCTATTCAGTTCAATCCAGGTATTTCATATAAAATGAGTACAGGTTCTAATCATACCTACCTGTTCTCTATCAATTTTGTCCACTGGAACAATTCATCCTTTCATCCTACTAAAATTGAAAAGAATGAAGCTGGCTTGCTTTGCAGAAGCTCTTGAAATGACATGCCCAGATTGTCTAGAACCAGAGCCAGGACTAGTATCTGTGAATCCAAAGCTGCTTTTGTGTCCACTGGACCATGATGATGACCCCATTAAATACAGAATTTGGGAAGTGCTCAAGTGCATGTGCATAACCAAATATTAGGTCTTGATTTAGAATATACTAAGAATGGTTTTTAAAACTGTGAGGCTAATTTCTTTTTCAAAGAGATTTATCTTTTCTTTATAAAGCCACAAACAAAAAAACACCCTATGCTTATTCTCAAGAACAAATTTCCTATGACCACAAAAATACTTGCTTTCCCACTCGCATCCCAAATACTGCATTGAAAACCTCCCCTTTGTTCATGTTCAAGTCCCATCTTCAGTTTATCTGTGGCAGCAGCCTCCAGCATGCATAGTCTGTATTCGCTAGCAGTTGCAGCAACACATAGGAGCTGTTTGTAACATGAGTACAAGTATCTCGCACTCCTTTTTGAAGGCGTGCCTTAAACTGATCCTTTCTCTGCAGTTTTTGGCATGAATTGAATTTCTTGTAAGACCTGATTATTTCCAGTCAGGCTTAAAAAGAACATCTAGTTGCTTTCTTTATCTATCACTCCCCTCAACCTAAATTACGCTGAGCTGTGCTCTCCTGTTTTATGGCTGGAATAGAGGTGCCTGTAATAAAGGACTGTCTCTTGTTCAGATGGGTCTTAGTGTAATGATTTCTTAGTCTCCTGCCTGGGTTTTGCAGTCTACAGTTGCCACCTTTAACTCTTTTGGTTTTGCTCTATCTTTCTGAAAAACTGAAGGTGGCTACCCTCAGTCGCACCCTGGACTCTCAGTTTCCCCACTGAAAAGACAAGAGGGTTCCTGCTGCATGTATCTATATTCCAGTGACCCGCCTGCTGGCAAACACTACAAACTCATCTGAGAGGGTTTCTGCTCACCTGTCTATCATCTCTACTCTGGAGAGACTGGTTATTAAAGCATCTGTATGAACGATACTGGCTGCTGGCTGACCAGTCTCTATGGGAAGGAAATACATGCCAGTGGCATAGGTGTACATGTCAAGAGAGATGCATTCATTAGCAGCTTTCTGCTAGGTGTCCAGCACCCAGACATAGGTGCCTGAGCGTTGTGCGTGAGCAGTAGCTATTTATGGATAAGTAAACACAAGCACTGAAAGGATTAGCAAGATGTACAGTGTGTGATACTTTGTCCTTTCTACAAGCATAAGGGTCATGGAACTAAAGAACTGCAATGAGGTAATAAAAATAGTCTCTTTTTGAAAGCTTTAAAGATCAGCACTATTTGTCATGGAGCAAAATGGCTTGGAAGTTAAACTTCTGTTCCCACAATTGTATTTAAGAAGTGCTTATGAATCTTGACAGACTTATGAGAGTGGAAACAATAGGCCTGCGATAGCCATGGGACATGGGTGGGTCCCACAGTCACTGATTCTGCACTGATGAAGTTTTGTGGAACAGGTAGGCTATGGCAGGGCAGGGCCCAAGTAGCTCAGACAGTCACACTGTAGCACATTTAAGCTTCAGTTTAGGCTATTCTTCAGCTTCTCAAACACTTTATCTGAAGAAATGTGTTAAATAAAGTACATTTTATGTGCTTTTTTAAAAAAAGTCATACCAGTCTCTTGCTGTGATGCAAACTCACATGTGAGAACAGCTGGCTGTCATTGCTTGAACCCCAGCCCACTACTCTAGTTTGAGGAAGTTTGTGTTGCGAGCTCAGGGCTGGCTCAGAGAGAGGTAAGTACAGATGGGTCCATGTGCAAGCGTGATCACATGTATGTTTTTAGCTAAATATTTTACCAACATGAATATCATTAACTGAGGAAAAGATGATTTATGGACAAGTTGTCTAGGACTGAAGGTCTTACATGGCCAAGGGCAGGAAACCTTACAAAGACTGAATTTTCTAGATGCCAGAACCTTGTTTCTTAAGAGACAAAAGCTTTTTAAAGGAAGAGGTAGGACCATAGAATCATAGAATGGTTTAGGTTGAAGGGACCTCGGAGATCACCAGGTTCCAAACCCTCTGCCATGGACAGAGATACCTCTCACTAGACCGTGTTGCTCACAGTGCTATCCAACCTGGCCTTGAACAATTTCAGGGAGGGGGCAGCCACAACCTACCAAGGTAATCTGGTCCAGGGCCTCAGCACCTCCACAGGGAGGAATTTCTTCTTAAGATCCAATCTAAATCTGCCCTCTTTTAACTTGGAAACACTGCCTCTTGTCCTATGACTAGAGTACCTTGTAAAAAGTCCCTCCCCAGCTTTCCTATAGCTCCTCCAGGTACTGGAAGGCTGGTCTAAGATCCCTCTAGAGCCTTCTCTTCTGCAGGCTGAACAGCTCTGGTTCCTTCAGCCTGTCATCATAGGAGAGGTGCTCCAGCCCTCTGATCATCCCTATGGCCTCCTCTGGACTTGCTCCAAGTTGTCCTCCTTACTTTGAGGACTCTAAAAATGGAGCCCATACTCCAAGGGAGGTCTCACAAGAGCAAGAAGAAAAAACCCCAATGTAAAAATGTGGTGTGACCTTTGATTGTTAGATTTGAGGACAGACCAATGATAAGGGTGTGAAATTTTTTGCAATTTACTGTACACTTACAAATTACAAAGAGAAAGAAACAGCTATTCTGGAGGCCATGATAGGGCACATCCAGTTTTTTCCAGAATGGGACACAGTACTGCAGGTGAGGTCTCACTTGGGCAGAGTGGAGGAGCAGAATCACTTCTCCTGANGATTTTTCACTCGAAGAGTGATCTGGTTTTGGAACGGGCTGCCCACGGAGGTGGTTGGGTCACCGTCTCTGGAGGTGTTCAAGGTTAGTCTGGATGAAGTGCTGAGTCAGGTTTATTTGGTTGGTTTTAGGTTGAACTGGATGATCTCTAAGGTCTTTTCCAACCTTATCATTACTGTGATACTTACAGGACATGGCAAGCTACATAGGTAATTTACATGAAGATCATAATTATATAAACTTAATTATATAAGCAATATAATCTAGGTAATTATTTAAATAAAGATTATTAAAGGATATTCATGTACGTATGTGTGCTTTTAAAGGAAATAGCATGTTGTTCTGTAGAACACAGAGAAGATACTGGTTCTGTAAATAAACATTTCCCTAAATATTTTTCTTAGGGCTAGACAGCTGTTTTTATACTCAATCTTTCATTTCCCACATGCATTAAATGCGATGTACTGTGTCTATATATCTTTTGCAGCTTATTAATTGATCTAAATATCATGTAGTGAAGGGTTCTGCTTGTTCTGCTTATGACAATGTAGGCTGCATTTGATGATCTCAGAGGTCTTTTCCAGCTTCAATAATTGTGTGATTCAGTAATTCTGTCAAAGCCCAAATGAAGATGTCTAGCAGGGAAGGACAAAACTCATGCACAGGCTCCAAAGGAATGGAGACTCTTAAGTTAGTATGTGAGATGCTTTTCGTTTCTACAGCCTGGAATGCTAATTTCAAAGTAGATACTACATGAGAGTCAAAGAAATGACAGCTACTGTCACACTCAGATGGTCTGTGTGAGGAGAGGCAGGTGAAAGACAAGACAATTGTTTTGCAAGAAAAGAAGCTCTTGCTAGAATTCCTGGCCTTTAGAAATGGTGTAGGGAATCCTACAGTCCAGCAGTACTGCACTGGTGGGAAAGATCATATCCCATCAGTTTCTGTGTCAGTCAGGGTACATTGTTTTCAGAAAAAGAGGTGATCTGATTGTCTGATAATTCATACAAGCCATGACGATGTGCAGTTTGCAGGTGTTCGTGACCTAGAGCATTTCACTAAGCAGCTGATGGGAAGAGTTTAAGCTGTGGATTCAGCCTCCTGCTGTGCAGGGAGTGTATTGGTAGAAGTAGCTGCAGAAGAGTAAGACAGATCTGCAAGTCGTGCTCCTGCTACACTGAAATCAATAGGTAGATGAGAGAGGATTTTCGTCCTCTGTGTTCTTCAAGGAGAGACACACATGGCAAGGATTCAATGAGTGGAATCGTTAGACTAGATCAGAGCAGTGCTACAGGGACATAATACTTTGTATCTTCAAGTCTCCAGGGAGAACTACAAGGCACCAGGATTAACTATCAGAGAGGATTTGCTCTGTAGACAGAAATTTCTGTCTACATGATTTGAATGGATAATTGATGGAGGAACAGATAGTACAGACTTCTGGGTTAGTTTTTCTCTTCTTATTACAGCCTTTCTCATGAAAATTGATATCCTTTATGCCATTTTCTGCTCTGCTTTCAGTCATTCATCACACTGGAAATTTTCTCACTTTAGATTTTCCTGAATTTTACATTCCTAAGACCTGATATAATTATTTTCTCATAATATATATATATATCACAGAACCACAGAATTAATGAGTCTGGAAAAGACCTCTGAGATCATTTGGTCCAGCCTATACACTCTGTTTCACTGCCTTAATAAAAAAATGAGTGCTAGTGGAGTTGGGTAGGAAATTATCTGTCTCCTTAACAAGCTAAAATGGTATTGTTTGAAGGAATAATTAATTATATTAGGAAGCCATTTTCATTAAGACCTAGTTTTAATAGCTGGTTAAGCATAAGAAAACTTGCTGATGAGGACTTCCTCTAGACAATAAGAAGGGAAGGTGCTAGAAAGTCATCTTGCTTTAATCTCACAGTGGAAAGCGATAGAGGATCACAGAATCACAGAATGTTAGAGATTGGAAGGGACCTCCAAAGGCCATCCAGTCCAGTCCCCCTGCCACAGAAGGATCCCCTAGATCCAGCTGCACAGGAACAGTGCAGGTTGGTTTTAAATGTCTTCAGAGAAGGAGACTTCTTAATGTACCTGGGCCGCCCCTTCCAGTGCTCTGTCACCCTCACTGTGTTTCTTCTCATCTTGATGTGGAACCTCTGATGTTCCAGCTGATACCTGTTTCCTCTTGTCCTGTCATTGGGTACTCCTGAGCAGAGCCTGGCTCCTTCCTCCTGACACCTGCCCTTTCCACATTGATCAATGAGAACACCCGTCAGGCTCCTTTTTTCCAAGCTCAAGAGACCCAGCTCCCTCAGCCTTTCCTCATCAGGGAGATGCACAGCTCCCTTCATTATCTTTGTGGATCTGTGCTCAAGCAGTTCTGTGTCCTTGTGGAACTGAGGGTCCCTGAACTACACACACTATTCCAGATGCAGTCTCACCAGGGCAGAGTAGAGGGGCAGGAGAACCTCTCTCAGTCTGCTATCTACCCATCTTCTAATCCACTCCAGGATGCTATTGGCCTCCTTGGTCACAAGGGCCCCTCCTGGTCATCCTGCTGGCCACCAGGTCCACCAGGTCCCTCTCTCCTATGCTGCTCTCCAGCAGGTCAGTCACCACCCTATCCTGGTTCCTGTGTGGTGGTGTTGCCAAGATGCCAGACTCTACACTGCCCTTGCCTTGTGTTGTGATCTAACCCAAGCTTTTAGAGAGCAATTTGATGACTACTTATTCTGCTGAAAACCAGTGTGAAATTGGAAATAACTGGAATAACATTTCATTTGTTGGGTGAACTGATTGTCACATGCTGGGAACTTTAAAAAAACCTCAATTTTTTAAAACATTTAAACTTTTAGAAAGGTTTACTCACTTTGAAGAAGAATTCATTGATAGATTTTTGTTTCTGCTGTACTAGACTTTTAATTTCATCTTTCACTGTTCAGGACATGTGCTTGCTTTCTAAATGAAAACACTCTCATTTTAATTTCTATGTTATGTTATGCATTTTTATATTTTCCTTTAATATTTATTTTTATAAAAGATATCTTTCTTTTGTGTTATTCCACGTGAAAATAGTGAGCAGCTACACCTATTTTTGGTGTCTACTTTGGAAGAAGTATGTGTTTGGTTCAGTTGGGTCACTAAGCACCTTCAGTTGTCACCTCAGTCAGGGTCAGAGGAATTACAACCCACCCAGAATATTTAATTGCCAATTGCATTGCCAAAGAATATTAATAGGATAAAATTGTACAGCCAGATCAGCAACTCTTGCTTCTCTTCTGTACCTCAGGTACAGAATAGCAAATGCTAAAGATTATCTTATTGCCCTTGAAATGAAGCTAGTGTGTGAGAAATGCAGCACTAGATGTATATCTGGTAGTAACAGTATTGCTTAAATGCTGTGTTGGTACAGGAACCTGGAGGTTAATGATACCCACTTCTTGGATATTGATGAATTGTATAAAGTCTAAGATCATGTATCCTGCCATGCTTATCCCCAGGTTTTCTGGACTGAAGGTATTCTCACCTATGGTGATATGACTTTTCCACATTGATTTTCTCACAAGCTGGTTTATTTTATTTCGTTTTCATGTCCATTAGAAACAGGCCTTAAATAAACAGCCGCTTTCAAGGGGCTGCCCCCTTTTGGAGACAATTAGACTTTGTTTTGATGTTTTCTAAAAGCAGGTCTGAGGAGAAATACCAGTAATCTAAATGTGGAGTCCTGAGCAGAGCACTCCACTGCAGTGCAGAACATAATTCATAGAAAGCATTTGACAGTAGCATTTTTGATGATTCATTCTTCTGACTCAGATGGCAGAGAGAACCAGGCACAGAAACAGTGTTTTTTTGCAACAAAAGGATGAGGAGTGCAAGGGTACAATTGCAATGACCCTGACAATGATGATCTTCTGGTGTCTGTCCTGGGGCACATTATGATGAGTTGGGGATGGGTTGGAGCAGCATCCGTAAACGTATGAATGCGGTAGGAGTCAGTGCGGAATGTGGGGAATCACAGAATCACACAGAGTCACAGAATCATTCTAGTTGGAAAAGACCCTTTGGATCATTGAGTCCAACCATTAACCCTACTCTACAGTTAACTCCCAAACTCTAACCCCTAACACCACATCTAAGTGACTCTTGGACACATCCAGGGATGGGGACTCAACCACCTCCCTGAGCAGCCCATTCCAGTGTTCAACCACTCTTTCCATGAAGAACTTTTTCCTAATATTCAGTCTAAAGCTTCCATTTTTCAGACTGAAACTGTTCCCTCTTGTTCTATCACTAATTGCCTGTGAGAAGAGACCAGCACCAACAAAGATGTCTAAGAAAGTATAGGAATAAAGGCCGATGCCTAAGCAAGCATAGCTGGTGACTTTTTAAATAGAAGTTTGGCTAGGAAAGGTAATTTAGTTTGCTGTAGGGCATGCAGTATTGTGTGATATCCTAATTTCGTTCAGAGTTCTGTGAGATGAGGGTAGCTCTACACTAAATGGTTTTTATGGTGCTGTACCTTGTGTCTGCATTGCCTGAGTAACTAGTGATGAGTTCTGTCTGAAGCTTTATGCACCGCTGAGCTACAATAAAACCTCTCCATCCTGTGAGCATTCCAGTATCTGACATTGTGGTTGGTTTAGTGGGATTATTTTTTCTTGTGTAGGTGTGCTGAATTGGGACTCCCTTGCCTGGGTGCCTCATCTATTGGATCTCAGCAGCCTGGTGATGCCTTCCTTTTTGTGAAATGGACAATGAGTGGATGCAGGGAGACCAGTGGATGTAGTCCACCTTGACATTAGCAAGGCCGTTGGCACAGTCCTCAGTAACATCCTCGTGAGCCAGCTAAGGAAGTGTGGGATAGAAGAACAGACTGTGACTTGGATTAAGAACTGGCTACAGACTAGAGCCCCAAGAGTGGTGATCAGTGGTGCAGAGTCTAGCTGGAGACCTGCAACCAGTGGTGTCC
>VZRI01004371.1:3992-44742 GCA_013397515.1 Upupa epops
CATATCGCCCCCACCTGATTTTAACAATTGGGTCAGTATTCACTCCCCCACCCCCCTGAAGTTACCAAAACCAAAACCATACAGCTTCTCAATTGCTTTTCAACAGATGAAAATAGAATACAAACTTCTTTCTTCTATTACCCAAGACATATGGTAATGACTCCCTAGAACTGATTACAGTATTCCCCCCCCATTCTTGGAAATCTAACAAATATGTATGTTTGCCTATGCCTACATTTGTGGACACTGCATACAATTGTGCAAATCACAGACCCTGTTGCACATACCTGCGTGTTGCCCAGCTCTGAAATAAACATACCTGCTTCTAACTCATTTGTGGGTTGGGGGTTGTCTCTGTGTGTGAGGGGTGTAATGGATTGATAAGGCTATTTGCTGATCAAGGACAAAAACAGAGGATGTTTGTTCTCACCAGGAAGTATGTTTTGAATGGTAAAGGATATCTCAAGGAACATCTTGCAGGACCACAAAATGTAAATGACCTGTCACAGCATTATGTGCACAGATGTTACGCAAAGAAAGATTGTAAAGCAGAGCAAGGTCAAGATGCCAGACGGAAATTCCCTAAGTGAAGCCATGAAGACCTCAACAGAGGATATCAATGTCACAACCAACTTCAGAGGGGGATAAAAAAGGGGCTGCTTGTAAGTGAAAGGCGCGAGCCATCGGTTGAGCTGTGACTCCCGGGCCGCCCAGCGCGCTGTTTTGCCTTCTAACATAATAAAATTGTTATATTATTCCACTCCACTTTGTGGTTGGGATCCTTTATATATAACAAGGGGCACTGACCATATTTAAAACCCTACAGCCATGCACTGACTCCATTCATTTTATTAATGGATGGTACATGATCGGTGTGTTGTTACTTTCCCCTGCGATAGCAAATTAGTCCTCTGATTCTTTGCTTAAGTCCCTCCCAGGTTTCAGGGCAGGAGCAGCTTAGGCTGAGATTTTTTAAAACGCGGCTTCTGTAACCCCATTGCTCTGAAACATCTTTGTTACAGAAAAACATTTATTTATTGAAATAGACACAAAAACAGATGTTCTGGACCAGTAATAATTTGAGTAAATTTTTGAGCTATTCTTTCACTACAGAACACCATACTAATGATTGTTTCTGTCTATGAGAGAGACCAAAAAAGGACTTTTTGGACTGTGACTAAATAAAATCTTTTCAGCTATTATTTAGACTTTTATTTTTTAAAAAGCTAGAATTTTTTTGGAGAAAAGGGATTTTTTCGAGTGTTGGCAAATAAACCAATTTTTTAGGTATAAATTACTTAACCTTTCTCTTAGTTTTTATTTTCATTTCCATGATTTCCACGGGAACCAGCCACCCCACTCAATCACAGAAACCCCTCTATCGCTTCACATTCCCGGCAACGCTTTCAAGGACCGAAGAGGCCGGAGGCCGCGCTGGCAGGAGGCGGGCGTTGGTGAGGGAAGGAGAGGAATGACGTCACTACGATCGTCCCCACCATCTCGAAGTCACCCTTCCTCTCCCGCGCCTGCGCGGGACTGTCTCTTCGGCGCTGCGCAGAGGATGCGGGGCCGCAGGTGGGTGCGGAGCTGGGGAGTGTCGGGGTCTTGGGGGGTGAGTATGAGGAGAGGTTTGTGGGGTGCGGCGGGGGGANTGGTGTTGAGGCTGCGGGGGCCTCGGTGCAGTGGGAGGGACGACATGTGATTAGGGATGGCGGTGGGGTGAGAGGGGACGTGCGGGCCGCTGCCTGCCCCGGGGATGCTCCGCTGCGCATCGGCATCTGGGCGGAGGATGGGGGTGGGGAGTTGCAGGATGCGCAGGCGCTGGGGGGAAAAGAATGCGGGAGTGGGAGGTAGGCCAGGTGCTTTGGGAGCGTTCGGGGCACTGGGGGTGCCCGCCCATCGCTGCGGGGGTGTTGGTCTGTGCGGAACGGGCTGCGACCCGCACAATGTTGGCGTGTGCGGGCGGCGCGCTTTTCCGGGAGGCGCGGACACCGCAGGGTGCACAAGACACGCAGAGCTGATGCTTAGGGTTTGCGGACAGCCACGGGGGCATCCGTATTCTGCCCAACACTCGTATGAGCGTGAGAGTGAACATGACGTGAGAGTGCATGCACATCCCACCCCCCTCCAACTGTGTTGCACACGCCTGGGAATCGCGTACCCTGCCTGGCACCTGGTGTGTGGGAGGACTCGTGTGTCGCGTGTGCAGGCAGTGCCCGCAGCCCCAGGCTGGCCTGGTTTTCCTCCAAATACTGCACCAAGTTTCTGCTCTGTGTCCTACTCGTCACGGGAAGCATGACCAGCACTGGGTGGGTGGGTCGGGGTTGTGACATCTTTACGAGTTTATTAGTGATTTACTACTAGGTCACTGCTTGCTTCCCAAGAGGCTCCTGCTAAGTTACTACTGGGATACTCAGTAACCTTGTGAGGGAGTAGTGAGATACTATCAAGACGTAGGTAAGATAGTCTTATGGTACTGTTGGGATGCTATCAGGAGTTTACCACTGGGTAAATTTATTACTCAGAATTCATTGCAGACGATAGTTTGTAGACAGGACTGAGGTGCACTTGGGTGGCACTAAAATACTCTCAGGATACTATGAATGCTAGTGGGATAGTGCAAGAATGGCTGCTGCGTTAATTGGGGTGCTATGGGATATTTCCAGCATGTTCCCAGGTTGATACTGCAGTACCACTGGGACAGTGCTAACACCATCAGGGTAATTTCAGGATACTAGAGTACAATTAAGTTGCTTTCAGCATAGTCATTTAGCACAAAGATAAATACCTGGATATTACATTGCACTACCAAGATACTGTCAGGACACTAATAAGATAGTAGTAGCTGTATACCATTGCAACTCTATTACCGCTCATCTACTATTGGAACACCATCAGGGCACTCTTAGGGATAGTGGAGGATAATGTTGGAATGTTCCTGATAAGGTATCAGGATACTCCTGCCTGTGCTAGTATACCACCAGGGCAGTGCTGAACTACTCAACAGCTGCTAGTAAGATACTCTCAGGTGTGGCACGAAGGTACCATCAAGACACTTGCTGGATACTCAAAAGAAAATGCTCATGTTCTTCCATAAGACTGTACAAGCACTACTGAGAGACCACAGGGCCATTACTGGGATACTACTAAGGTAGTCCTGTCACACAGTACTATGGTGATACTATCAGGACATTATCACAACACTGCTGAAGTACGATCAGGATAGTACTCATTAAGATGCTGAGGTACTACAAGGTAACTAGAAAGAGATAGTGGTAAGGTATTTCTGAGATACTTAAACTTTTGGGATACTATCAGCACATTATTGATACTAGTATGATACACTTGGATAGTACTGAGATAGTGATATAGTATCAAGGTACTGCTATGAATTCAGTAAAAAAGCATGGTGTTTTGATACTACTTACATACTATCAGGGTGGCACTAAGATGCTATTGGAGCAGTATCCACACTTGGTTGCTAATGAAGTATTGCTATGATATTTTGATGACAGTAATAAGACGCTGTTGAAATGCTACTCTGATAGTACAGAGATACTGCTGGTTGTGTAATAGCTCAGGCAGTAGAGTTTCAGGTAGCACAGCAGCAGCAAAGGGAATGCAAAGCCCTGATGGTGTAGCCCCTCACAGGCACAATCTTCCTGCAGCTAAGGCAGTGCATCAGCATTGAGGAGGATGGAAGCACCCCTGGTAAGCCTGGAGGAGGAGTTTGAGGAGGGACCGGGGGATGATGGGGGGACCCCGCAGCGCACCACAGACCCAGCGCTGGCCGAGCTGGAATGCTTCTCAGCCGAGATGATGAGCTTCAAGTCGATGGAGGACCTGGTGCAGGAGTTTGATGAAAAGCTCACCGTCTGCTTCCGCAACTATGATGCCGCCACCGAGGGTCTGGCCCCTGTACGGGGTTGTCTCCAGGCACAGGAGGAGGAGGAGCAACTCCAGGATGAGGAGTGAGTAAGGCCCCCCTGCTCCCAGGGACATACACCTCCTTACACACCTACAAAATCTAACCCCCCCTCCCCAATGCAGAGGGGTCCCTGCATTGCAGTGTTGTCATGCCACTCATCAAAGCAGTGATGTAGTAACCTGAGAGTAAGTCCCCTGTGCACAGCCTTTATGCCTTCGTGCACTCTTGTGAGACTTTCCTGACTAGCTCTGCATAACTGTGCACTATGCCAGGAGTAGCACTGTAGTATCCTGTGAGTAAGGGCTTCCTGGGGTTTCCATATGTCACTTTGCACATTAGCAGGGTGCACCCCTTGTACAACTCAGCATAACAACTTAGGCATGCAGCTCTATGTATCATAAGAGTAACTGTGTAGTATCTTATGAGGCCCTTGGGCCCACATGCCTCCTTGCATGGTGATGTGATACACCCCCTCCCATAGCATGCTGACCACCTACCCCACTGCAGTGTGTTTGTGTAGCTCATAAGAGTAGCAGTGTAGTATCCTATGAGTGACTGCTGGGGCCTGTTGCATCAGCTTTCATGCTCACCAGATCCCATGACTTGCAGATCAGGCCACTGGGCTGTGACATGGGTGTTGGAGTAGCCATGTAGTATCCTGAGGAGGCACAGCAGGCTAGCCCATATCACATTGAAGGGGTCAGGGCAGGCTCAGTCTGCATGAAGAGAGCCCTGGGGTGACAGGAAAGGAGTGTAAACCTTGAGTAAGCTGTGACTAGAGCTTAGTCTCCTACTTACAGTGTGCAAGTTCTGCAGCAAGCCAGGGGGGAACCAGTTTGGGACAAAATCACCCCAGATCTGGAGTGGCCTTTGCAGTACAATGACGTTTTCATGCAGGATGCTGTTGCTATTGTAGCAGGACACTGGTTCTTCGCCAGAGCCAGGGAGGTTTTCAATGATGCTGATGTATCACCATCTTCCTAATGGATTTTTTGAGTGTGTTTAATGGGATTATTCCCCTGGCTGCTATTCCTGATCGTCATTTGATCCCCCCCAAATTGGGGTATTTTTCTGGTTTTGTTTTTTTATGTGTGTTTTTTTCACCAAAGTCCCCCTCACAGTTGCCCAAACCAATGCCTTTTCAGAGGAAAAGGTGCTTTGGCTGTGCGCCGAAAGCTCCGTGCTGTCGCCGGCAGCTGGCTCACTGCCTTGCTTTGTACTACTTGTTGTGTCACTTTGGGCCAGTTTGGGCAAAACAGGCCTTTTTTTTTTCAAGGTTTTGAATGGCTCCAGTGTGTGTGTGGGGATGGGCTGTCAGCGCTCTGTTTCCCTTATTATTAACCAATTCTTGCCGTACTTAACCCAGGAACCTGCCTGACTCTGGGGGCGCTGGCTCGTTAAGAGCAGGGTTTGGGGAATAATCACTTAATTTGTTCCTTTTGATAAAAAATAGGAAGGGGATGAGGTAATTTTTGTGCCTTAATTAGTAATTTACAGGGGTTTAGGGGAATTTGAGGTGAAGGAGGAGATGAGGTCACTACCCATAGCGAGCGATTGGGGGGGGGGGCAGTAGTTTTGTGGTGATTCAGAGGGAACTGTAGGGGAGGGGGGTTGTGGTGCCATGTCAGAGCAAGACCACCATTTTGGGGGAAAAATAGGTGACTTTTCCTTTTTGTTTCTAAATTTTTTTGGTGCCATTTTGGAACTTTTTTGCCATTTTTGACCTTTTCCCTCTTGTGACCACCTTTCAGCTCTTTTCTCCCCTGTTCCCCAATTATTCCTCTTTCTCATTTTCTCTTTCTTTCTCTGCTTTTTCAGCCTTTTCTTTTTTTTCCCCCACTTGCCCCCCTTTTTTCTTGCATTTTCTCTTTTTCCCCATGGTGTCTTTTGTGGCATCTGGGGGCATTGCAGTGGCCTTTTGGGGTGTTTTGATGGCAACATTTCAGAATGACATTGGCAGGATCTCAAGTGCCAGGCAACATTTTGGGGCACTTTGGGGTATTTCAGGGTATTTTGAGAAGCTTTGGGATCCTCTAGGACAGCACGTTGGGTGTGTGGAAATGTTTCAGGCATCTCAGTGGGGTTTTTGGAGGATGTTTCTGGGGCTGCGTTTTGGGGTGTTTCAAGGTGTTTTGGGGCATTTTTCTGGGAGGTGCTATTTTGGGATTGCCACTCATCACCCACCTCCTGGCAGGGTCTGGGATGCTCTTACCGATGGCTTTGCCCCTCGGGGTTCTCCCCGACCCTGGCTACTCCCCAGGCCTGAGGCTCCTGATGGCACCGATCCCCAGGTACAGCTGTGGCCCCACCTTGTCCAACATCTCCATTCATCACCTCTTATCCAGCATTGCACTTCAACACCTCCCTGTTCAGTGTCTCTATCTGACCTCTTCCAACATTTCCATCCAGCCTCTTCAACACCTCCCCATCCAGTGTCACCATCCAGTATGGTTATTCAAGCATCTCTGTCCAACACACCTGTGGTGCTCCTTGTCCAACCTCCTTGTCCAGTGTCTCTTACCAATAATTCATCCAGTGTCTACCCATGCAATATCTCTGTCCATTTCCCTGCAACATGTCCCCAGCCAGCACTTCCCTGTCCAGCATCTCCTTCTCCAGCATCTCCAGGCAAAGTCCATGTCCAGCATCCCTGTCCAACATTTCCCCATCCAACATCTCCATCCATTTGTATGCAGCGTTGCTGTCCGACATCCTTCCATCCAGTGTTTTCATTTAACATCTGTACCCCGCGCCCTTATCCGACATCTCCCTGTCCAGCGTCCCCATCCATGTCTCCTCATGCAAACCTCCATGTCCCCCTGATCTGTGGATCCCTGGTGATTTTCCTTGTGCCAGGGCCATGCCCATGTCTGTGCTCAGGCCATGCCTATGCCAGGTCGTGCACATGGTGCCACCATGGCTGCCCAGCCTATGTCTTCTGCAGGTCTACGAGAAGGAGGAGGAGCAGCTTACTGAGAAGAGTGAGCAAGACTCAGGCATCAATGAAGAGCCACTGCTGACAGCTGAGCAGGTACCCTGGTCCCCAAAAGCACCTGAACAGCTGCATGACCCCTAGAAACCAGGGTTTAGCCCCTGCAGCCCCATGGCCGTGTTCTGAAAGCACAAAGAAAGGCCAGATCCCATCGTGGCAAGATGCAGGCCATGGGGTACAGGCTGGGATGCAGACAGAGGTGTGGGTTGTGGGAGGTTATGGATTTGGGTGCGGAGTGGGATGTGGGGTGCAGGTCCTGGCTGCAAGTGAGTGGTACAGGATAAAGGATGGGAATGGGGTGGGCAGAAGCAGGGTGCAGGAAGGGGACATGACTGCTGGATAGATGGCACAGGATTCAGGTGGAGGACTTGGAATGAGGGGAGCATGGTCAGATACAGATGTGAGATACAGACTGATGTGAGTGCAGGTCTGAGGGATGGGGTTGGTTGTGGGACTTGAAGGCAGATGGGAACGTGCAGGAGCCAAATGGAGGGTACAGACAGATGGAAACTCAGGTGAAGATGAAGGAGGAAGGATGAAGGATGTAGGGTCTGGGGTGCTGGTACAGGTGCAGGATACAGGGAGCTGGTTGCAGATGTTGGTACAGATGTAAAGGCAGATGAAGGGTGTGGGTGCAAATGAAGATGTTGATGCCCTGCAGGTGATTGAGGAGCTAGAGGAGCTGATGCAGAGTTCACCCGACCCTGAGGCTGACCCCGAGGTTGATGATGAGGTGGAAGAAGAGGAGGAGGAGGAAGCCGAGGCTGATGTCAAAGGCAGTGGTGGGGTCACGGAGCCCATCCTTCTGCGAGGGCTGAGAGCCTTCACCCCCACCAGCAACAATAACTGCTCCCATGAAGGTACGAACAGTGGTTCCTGGCCACGTTTCACCAGTTGCATCAGGCACATCTCTCGTTGCACTCACTGTACCTCACCAGTAGCACTGGGCAGCCCAGAGGTCATCTGAAGTGTCTCAGTTGTTGCAGCTCACAGCTCACTAACTGCAGGGTGCAGAGTTCAGTGTCTGGTGTCCTAATGGCACCAGTGATGGCACCAGGTCTTGGAGTGGTTGCTGCTGACACAGTGCTGGTTGCACCAGGCCTTGCACTTAGTGCAGTAGGTGTTTCCTGTCGGTGATGACTGGTGTCTCTCAGGGCTCTGTGCTGGGACTGGTGCCACATAGTATTAGTGACATAGTGGAGTGGAGGGCACCCTCAGTGAATTTTCAGATGACACCAAGCTGTGTGGTCAGTGACACCGCTAAGGGACAGAATCCATCCAGAGATTCAACAGTGTGAAGTGTGAGATCCTTCACATGGGTTGGGGTAGCTCCTGGTAGCACAGACTGGGAATGGAGGATGGAGAGCAGCCCCAAGAAGGATTGGTATGCTGATGGGTGAGGAGTTGGACAGGAGTTGGCAACATGTGGTTGCAGACCACAAGCCCTCCATGTCCTGGGCTACGTCCTCAGCAGTTCAAGGGAGGGGACTGTGCCTCTTTGCTCCATTCTGGTGAGACCCTGCCGCAGGGCTGGGTCCAGCTCTGGGCTGCTCAGCCAAGCAGACACATGGAGCCAGTGGAGCAGGACTAGAGGCGGCACAGAAATGCTGCTTTGAAGGGAGAACCTGCTGCTGTGGGACAGGCTGGGAGACTTAGAGGGGTTCAGCCGGAGGAAAAAAGCTTCAGGGAGACCTTTAGTGTGGCCTTCCAGGCCTTAAATGAGCTGATAAGAAGGAAGGGGGGGCTGCAGAGGCTGCTGTGACAGGACAAGAGGTGATGCATAAGCTGAAATTTCAGACTAGATAGAAGAGAGAAGTGGTTTACGTTGAGAGTGACCTTGGGATTCTGAGTAACCTGTTTGGGTTGAAGATGTTGGGCTGAGGTTTAAAGATCCCTTCTACCCAAACTGTTCTGTGATTCTGCTTGCGCTGGGCATTTCACCCCAGGCACCACGATCGCCTTGTGCCCATCTCACCCCGGTATGGTGCATCTCCCCACGGACTCTTGTCTGTCTCTAAACACACAGGACTGGTGCAGCTGTCAGCACGGGAGCTGGTGGCAGCGGCTGGGCAGGCAGAGGCAGAGAGCCGAGCGCTGTCAGCTGAGCTGGTGGCACAGCTGGCACGGCGGGATGAGCTGGCTTTTGAGAAGGAGGTGAAGACGGCATTCATCGGGGCGCTGCTGGCCGTGCAGGGGGAACAGCGTGAGCAGCGTGAGGCCGCTCGCCGCAAGCGTCGAGACCGGGGACTTAGCCTGCAAGGAGGACGTCCCGAGCGTGGGAACCATATGCCCCGGAAGGTGGGGACATGGTGGCCATGAGAATGGGGCCAGGTTGGGTTGGGGAGAGATGGTGATCAGGGGTGTGGCAACAGGGGATTGGACAGAAGAATGTGGGACAGGGGGGCATGGGATGGAGGGATGTGGAGTCAAATAGGTGCATGGCAGGATGAGGTAGAGGGACAGGGATGGGATAACATGATACGCGGATGGACAGAGACATGGGTCAGGGAGTTGAGGAAGTGAGATGGGACAAGACGTATGTGGAGGACATGGGATGGGGATGTGGGGACAGGTGGATGTGGGGTAGGGAGCTTTGGGTGCAGACAATGGGCTGAGCTAGGGACAGTGGGACAGGAAAATGAGGATTTATGTTTGGGAGCCAGGAAGTCAGGTGTGGATGGTGGTGCCAAGGGAGATTCCATGGGTGATGCCTATATCTCTGGGAGGTGACAGGGTGACTTGTGTGTCTCCAGCGCTTCAGCATGGAGGGCATCTCCAGCATCCTGCACTCCGGCCTGCGTCAGACCTTCAGCCCCGCTGCCAACGAGAAGCAGGTGCTGCCCTGTTTCCCCCCCACAACTTACTCAAATCCTGTCTCACCCCCTCGCCCCATTGTCCTCCATCCCCCAACCCCATTTTTTAAATATTTTCTGATTTCACCACCGCATTTCGTCCCCCACTCTTTGAGCCTGCACAAAATCACAGGTTTTCACCACAAAAAGGGCTCCCTAAGCACGGCTTCACTTGTGACCAGCATTTGAGCGTGCAATCCATTTGTGACCCCTTAAAATCCCCACAAATTCAGTGTATTGGGGGGAAACTCACAGACTTTGGGGGAGATTTGTCTCAAGGCAGTGCAGAACATCAGCAGTTTTATGCCATTTCAGTGTTTTCTGGGGTGATTTGGGGATTTTTTTTCACAGTACCTGAACACCGTGATTCCCTATGAAAAGAAGGGCTCTCCACCCTCGGTCGAGGACCTTCAGATGCTCACCAACAGTGAGTCATTCACTCGAGCTGCCACATTGGGGCAGAACCGGCTGCTTGGTATTGCTGTGATGACTTGGCACCCAAAAGCCCATTGTGCAGCAGTTTGGGGGCATCATCACAGTGCAACTAGTTTGGAGTGTGATATCCCATTTTGAATCACCACAG
The DNA here is from genome assembly GCA_013397515.1 of Upupa epops. Taxonomy (NCBI): domain Eukaryota; kingdom Metazoa; phylum Chordata; class Aves; order Bucerotiformes; family Upupidae; genus Upupa; species Upupa epops. The sequence goes on from VZRI01004371.1 coordinate 14,348, forward strand.
CACAGCTGGTTTGCGACTAAAACATCCTCCACATTTCTGCATCGTGCACCAGTGCAGATTTGGGGGTTAAACACCCAGAGTGGTTGATTTGGTATGGAAGTACTTTTGGGAGGGTTTTTTGGCTGCTTTGCTTTAGTGGGGAATAGAGACATTGGGAGGGCAGGGTGACCAGGCTTATGCCCCTCTTTGCCCTCGCAGTTCTGTTTGCCATGAAGGAGGGGAACGAGAAGGTGCCCACACTGCTCACGGACTACATCCTCAAAGGTACCTGCTTGCCTTGTGCATGTCCCCATGTGCCTGCATGGCTCTTGTGCCTCTTGTGTAGCCACCATGGAGCTCATCCACATCCCTGTGCTGCCTCCTTTATCCTAGTGCACCATCGCACGTCCTTGTCTGCCACTGCGCATCCCTCGTGCCTCTCTTCCTTGCTTCCTCCCACAACTTCTGGACATCCCATTTGCCATCACTGGGCAGCCCCTCGCACATGCCTGTGATCCTTGTGCACTGTGTGCCCTCATGCACACCTGTGCATGCTTTCCTCAAGCTTGTGAATCATCATGCAAACTTACGCTACACATTCATGCATCCTTGCAGACCCCTGTGCACCTCATGTGTCCTCATGCAACCCTCACCCACTCTTGTGTGTCACTGCTCACCCTTGCGGATCCCAGTGCATACTAGTGCAAGCCTGTACATTGGAGTGTGTCAGTGTTTGTGTTGCCATGCAGCCTTAAACATGTTTGTGCATCTCCATGCATACTTAGGCGGCTTTGTGCATCACAGTGTGTCTTCATGCATCCCTGTATGTTTCCATGCATGTGCATGCATCATCCTGTATCTCTGTGCAAACTTGGGCGTTCTTGTGCGCACTCTTTGTGTCTCTATTAACCCTTGTGCATCCCCGTGCATCCTCATGCACACATGCATCCCTCTGCACGATTGTGCACCTTAATGCATACCAGTGCACACTCATGCAGTATCACACATCTCCCTTGCACACATGTGCATCCCTGAGTGCTGTCGTGCATCCCTGCGCACACTTGCGTGTCCTCGTGCATGCTCATCTGCCGCTGTGCATCCTCTTGCACCACCAGCCGTGCCCGCCTGTCCTTGTGCATCCCCATGTACACTCGTGTCTCGGGGGCCCCTGCACACACTTCCGCATCCCTGTGGATGGCTGCAAACCATTGTGCATGCTCTTCCATCATCGTGTATCCCCAGGCATCTCCAACCGCACTGGTGCATCCCTGTAGGTCCCTGCGCATGCTTGTGCATCCTCCTGCACCCACACACAGCCCCAAACCCTCGACCTCTCTCTTCGCAGTGCTGTGCCCAACCTGATGCAGTGCTGCCCTCGTGCACTCTAGCCCCGGCACCCCACAAAAATGGGGCCAAACCCAAGGAAAATGGGTCACCTGCGGCTCCCACCCCCTGCACTCCCCCTGCCTTTGCACAGATGGGAAATAATAAATAATTTGTTTCATTAATTAAGCAATCAGCCTCTGGCATCATCATCTTCTCCCCTCCCCCCTCTTCCTGATTAAAAAAAACCACTTCTTTTGCTGGAAGAAGCCTTTGCTGGGGTACTGGGAACATTCAGCAGTGTGTAAAGTACGCAAATTCCTGGCTGACGAGTGGTCAGATGAGCTGCAAATTCCGTCTTGAGGGTATTTCTCCTAAGTTTTAAACTTGTCTGAAGCTCCATGTTCTGCTGAAGAATTCTGACAAAAACCTGCGTCAAGAAAAGCAGCCCCTCTGCAGGCCAGGGCTCCTTAGGGAATGGAGGGGGCCTCCACTTTGGGGCAAACTGCTGAGTTTTGGGGTATGTCACTCATTTTGGGGCGTCACTGCTCATTACTGGTGAGCATTATCCATTTGGGGGGCAAATGCAGTCATCTGGGGGGAAGTCACCTGGGGGAGATGGACCCATTGGGCGACATCAGTTGCTTTAGGGAGAGCCCCTCTTTTTTGGGAGAGGGTCGTTTTGAGGGAGTGTCTCATTTTAGGGATGACTGTTCATTTTGGGGGGGAAAATCACCTGTTCTGGGGGAAGCAATTCTTGGGAGTGTCATGGCTTGGAGAAGATTGATCATTTGAGTGGCACCGCTTGAAACTAAAAAATAGCCCGTTTGGCGAATTAACCTTTTTGGCGTGATCATCGCTTGTTTGGGGAGTAACATTTCGGGGGATATCACTCATTTTGGGGGGCAGCAGCACTTTTGGAAGCACAGATCCTATTTGTGCCACATCCCTTGCATGTGTGATTGGGGTCGGTTCCCCCAGTCTGGGGCTGAGGAGCCTGTTTAGGGGGGATTTGGCTCAATTTGGGGGCTGTTCACCCATTTGTGGGCTTCTCTGCTTGCAGGAGAAGCTGCCAATAAAATCCAAGGGCAGGCAATACCTCATCTCATAGCACTTTATAATAAACGGCCATGAATGAATACTAAAGTACAGTGAACCTTTATGAAATCACAGGTTACATTTACATTCACGCCAGATCAGTATCGAAAAATAGGCTTTTTTGCCCAGTGCATCACTAGATTTTTTTTTTTCCCCTGCTTGCTGATTGGGTTTTTCTTTTCTCAACTCTTCAAGAGTCAAAAATAACCCAAAACAAACTAGGATAAACCCACCAAACCCCCTAAAATCCTTCGTTGAGAAACCTGCATTTCCAGGAGGAACCTGCAGAAGAAAATGCCTTTATCGTTTTGCCCTGTGCTCGCGATAGTGTTTGCCCCTGTGCCGTGATGCCATGCAGCCGTCGCCCTTTCTGTAACATTGAAAAATCCAACCAAAATATGCTGGGGTATTTTTACAGGACCGGCTTCCCCTGTGGCTCATTTGAGGTAAAATCACCGTTTTCCCACAGAGGTGGACAGCATCGGAGAGAAATTACCTTTACAGTAACGGTACTGAATTTCCTTGCTGCCCCAGCCCAATCTGGGGGTCTCCGCTTAGCACTGCGTTAAAATCTGCATTCTGTCAACCTGGTCTGTCCCTGTGTATTTCCTGACTCAGTGCTCTGGGCAAGTCTTGCTCCAGAGGCTTTGCCCCAGCTCTACATCCGGTCTCAGCCCTTCTCAGGATGAGCGTGGCGGGGAGGGTCTTCTCCCCTATGGGAAGATTCGATGACAGGGATTTCACATATAAATTAAAGGGTTTGGGAGAATTTCCTCCCTTCTCCTGCAAGTTGCACCTGGAGTCTCCAAATGGCTGCAGCATAGGGGCCAAACCAGGGGTGTTGGGGCAATCCAGTAAGTCAAGAGCTTAAAACCTTCCTCAGCTGCAACCTGAAGCACCATTGGTACTTGCCAAGTTCTTTTTTTCCCATGTGCCAAAATGTCTGCCTCTGAATCATGTTTTGGGGGGAAAACCCCAAAAAGCATCAGTCCTGTGGTAGGTTGGGGGGGGGTTTGCATTAAGAAAGCCAAGTGATGGATGTGGTGACCCATGGTGCAAACCCGCTGTCGCCCAATGGCATCCAAGCATCATGCAGGGAAAACCGCTTCCCCTAAAAATGCTTGTCCTTACCACAAATGAACGGGAAAAGTGAACAATAATAAAACCTATCTGGCCACAATATGTGCCCTGTAAACATAGTGTCCTTCACTTCCACACACCGGCATGGTTGTCCCTGTGCTCCTGTGGACAGCTGGGGCAGCCACCAGGTCCTCCAGGTTGCGTTTCTATCGCCAGTTTTGTTCTTGCCACTCTTCTTTTTTGGCATTTTGGGGGGAATTCTGTATCCGGTGCTGTCAGTGATACGGGAAGGGCACAGAAGGAGCTACTCCAGCGAGTCACTGGTCCAAGCCAAGGTCAGCGGTGGGTGCTGGGAGGCCACCAGTCTCTTCTTCCAGCTCTTCTTCCTCTTCTTCCTCCTCTTCCATCTCCTCTTCATCATCCTCGTCCTCCTCTTCTTCCTCAGTGCCGTCAAGGGAGTCGTCGTGGGCCGCCAGCATAGCCTGCTGCATAGCCATGGTGGCTGTGGCCGAAGGGAGGGGTTGCAGGTTGTCCATGCTGAGTGAGCCTGGAAGTGTAAATACATCTTAAGTAAGGACTTCAGCTAACATAAAAAGGACCAGAATAACCCAGGTAAAAATCCAGTGAGCACCCCACAGGATGACTCAACGGCCCCAGCCACCCCCCAAGACCCAACCCTTATTTCTGTAGCTCATGGATCATCATTAAACAACAATAGACCTTCAATTTTGAGTGAGTACATGCACAGATCAGTTGGGCAGATTTTCTTCTAATTTCCACCTCCCCCTCACTTTATCTTCCTTTTCTAGTCTTGTCTAGTCCCTTCTCATCTCTGCGTTCTTCACCTTCTTTATTCCTCTTCATTTTCATCACTGTTCATCTTCTCCTCATCTATATTCTCATATTCATCTCCACTTTCATTATCTGTTCTCATCTTCATCTTCCCATCTCATCTCTGTCTTCTCCAGTTTTTAGTCTTTTTACTGTCCTCTCCTTTCTCCATTTTCCCCTTTGTACCCTCCCCAGCACCTCAGGAGATACCCCAAGCGATGCCCCACCGTGGCTGATCCTTGAGGACTTTATTTTGCTGAGCTGAAGCTGGTGCCTCCTTTCCAGTGCTCTTGTGATAAATGACCAACTAGAAGGACCTTGCATGGGTCACCCTTTCAACATGTTTTTCCTGACAGGTTGATAAAGGGCTCTAGAAATCCTCACCCACCAATTGAAGCTGTAATTTAATGTGTGGCCACCCCATCCAGGGGTGGGCAGGAGCCATTGGTGTTTGTCCTTACCATCAGGATTTGTCCCAGAATTGCTGCCCTGCTGCTGCAGGACCCCAGCAGCGATGGAGTTAGGCCAGAACCGCTGGGTGGGTCGGTGCTGAGATTTGATTTTCTTGGCTTTGGGGGCTGGGTCTGGGTTGCTGGCATCAAGCATTGGCTGCAGGATGCGCCGCCGGGCATTGATGAACCTTTCCCAGGAAGAGAGAGAGCATTCCAGTAAATATGGATCGTTACACTAGTTTTGAGTTCAGTCAGCAGGCTCTACAGCAACGCACTGACTTGCAATATACAACCCTTCTGGAAGTGACTGCCGGTGGGTTTGTGCCGTGTGGTCTGTGGCACTTACACCAACCAGGGCGTTCGTTTTCCGGATTCAGAGGCTGCTGCACACAAGGATTGACAGCAGAGGGCGCTGGAACATCACAGGCGCTCAACCGTTAAACAGACCTGAGCCTGACTCCCAGAATCTGCCCTGAACTGCAAGGACACCCCCAGAACAGCTTCCCATGGCACCAGAACAGCGAGAAAAAAAGGTGTAAAACCAGTGAGACTACGAGAGCCACCAGTCCACTCACCAGTTGTTGACTTGCAAGAGGGTCAGGTTAGTTTGGGCAGCGATTTGTCTCTTTTCGTCCTCTGTGGGGTAGGGGTGCTATAAAAAAAGAGAGGAGGCAGCACAGTGACTTCCCTGTGTGCAAACTCGTCAGCACTGAGTGAAAAAGGAATGAGAAACCCCACCATTTTTATCTTCTTTTCGCTCCAGCTTTGGTTGCTTGCTGCGTTCGCAAAGTTCGAGGCTTCAAAGCCAGTATCATCAGGGCTTTGCCAAGGGCTTCCATCAAACAAACATTTTCTGTTTATTTATTTTAGCAACTTTCTGTTGTTGGCAATGGTGGGGTTTGGGCTTCAAGACCTGCTGTTGCCCACAGCGCTCCTTGTCAGATGCATCAATAAAACACCTCACAACATCTACCCTCCGAGACTACCAGCTCTCAAAGCTTCAACAAACTCCAAGCCACAATAAAATGTTTCTTTCCAATCCCCACAATGGAATTATTACCAGAGCAGCCCCCCTGGGGGGTTGTCAGAGCCCCAAGCTAGCACCACTGTTGATTCACATCAGCACTGTTTTCCAGCAGTTTGCCCACAGAACGATGTCATGTCCGTGGCACGAGCACCCATAGGAATGGCTGCAGAAGATTCCTGTCCCACCAGAGTGGCTTCTTGTGGAAAAAGTATCGCAGGTGTGGGCATTATTTCCAGCACTCCTTCCTCCTGCCGGTGCTACGGAACTCCTAAACCAAATCAATGAGCATCACAGCTCAGTAAAACCCACAACATCAGTGGTGCGAGGTGGAGAAACGCAAGGGAAAGCCCAAGGATCATCTAAGGACCAGGCTAAAAGCAAAGGTTCAACTGTCCCGTAGAACAATTTCTTTTAGCATTTTGATCCAGTTTGGGAGGCCATGGGGTTCTGACACCTGGGAGAAAGCTGCTCCTCAGTTTTTGGTCATCTCAATCCTTTTCCTGCTTGAAAATCTGCAGGTTTGCTCTCCAAAAGCTTGGGAGATGCACAGCACAGCTAGGGCTGGCAGCAAAACACAGCCATGCCCTGGTCCACAAAGCAACAAATCCAAAATAGCCCTTTTAGGAAATGTTCCCATTTCAAAACAGCTGCAGCTGCCCCAGGATGCTCCTTGGAGCTGCTGTTTTCATGCTCGTATCTATGGGTTGCCCATCTTCCTGAAGACCCTCATACAACTCTTTTCGACCAGCTTCTGGGCCGTTTCCTGGCCAAATTATTACGGAAAAGGTGTTTCTGGAAGCTTTTTGCCCATCTGCCAGCCCTGCCGGTGTCATGAAAATAACCCACCTGCATCCTCTGAGCTGCCACCATCTACCCACATCTTCAACCCAAAAATGGGATGATCTTGTAATCCTGTGCTTCACTGACTGTGCATGTGCCACAACCAGATGTGTGGGGCAGCTCTCTCACCCTCCCTCATTGGAAAATGATATCTGGAGCCAGTGACTGGAAAAAATAGCTCCCATCACCATCCGCAATAGTTTACGGAAGTATCCCTCTGGTTGTTCTGCTGCTTCATGAATTGAGGGAGTGGTTTTGCCACTTGCAGAAGAAACAATCATCCCTGAAACACTCCCAAAATAAACCCAAAGCCACTTCGTGCCTCTGAATATAAACTCGAACAAGCCACCACCTCCATTTGTTCAGACTGGGGGAGGGGGGAAGCATTTTTTACCCAGCTTTGCAGGGTGGGGTTGTCAGCTGTGGTGCTCACCATGAGATGCTGGAAGAGCCATGAGCGCATAATGTTGGTGGCATGTTTGGGCAGGACACCCCGCTTGTTCTTGGACTTCTTGTCCTCCCCATCAAGGAGGGAGGTGAGATCCAGGTTCACCTGCTGGGTGAGAGAAACAGTGAGAAACTGGCTGAAAATGGTGACCAAAAACCCAAACCCAAGCAGTGCCAACCCTGAAAATGAGAAAATACAACCCAAAACACGAGTAAAACCCAGCCCAAACAAGAGGCGAAACTCACCCAAAACAGCAAAATCTACCTCAAAAATCAGCAGTGAGACTAGGGTGAGTACAAAATCCAGGGGCTTTCAGGGAGTGACCAGACTCTTCGACCCCAAAACTGCACAAATCCAGGTTTTGCCCCAGAATCTCCATTTTTTGCAAAGGGCAATGGGTGTTTCCTCCCTGTGGTGGCACTGGCACAGTTGGGACTGTGGTGCTGCTGCCCTGATTCTTTTCAGTGCGTGACTAAAGGAGGAAAACTATTTTACCTTAAAAAATACCTAACAATGCCCAAAGGATGACTTTAAAGCAGAGGTTAAACCCTGCCATTCATTAACCCCTCGGAAACCCGTGTTTCTTTTCCAGCTGATCCCTACCACAAGGACAAACCTGTCTGGTGAGTGAATGTTTGCTTTTTTTCCCCCAAAACATCAAATATAAACATCTTGCTGCAAGAGAAGTTTTAATGAGGATGCAGGAACCAAAGTGAAATCTCAGCTCTTGAGTTAAAAAGGGGGTTTTTTTTTTCTCCTTTTTTTTTCCTCCAGATCTTCATCAAAACACTTCTTCTGGATGAATTAAACATCAGGCCAGCAGGTCCCTGCAATTCCCCTGGGCTCTGGCTGAATAAATCATGCTGGTGGTATGGGAAGAGCATCCAGAGGTGCTTGTCTGGGGCTCTCTTCCTGCCCCAATATTCCCTGTGTGCATGTTTTCCCCAGTACAGGAGGTTTTGCTGCAAGATTTAAGCCTTTGATGGAGACGTATTACAGAAATTTCAAAAGCCATCACGTAGGCAAAACCCTCTCAGAGAGGTGCCACCCGTTTCCAAAATGCCTTTTTTTTTTCTCTTTTAAGATTTGCTGCAATTACAGAACAAACTTGGAGAAATCAATGGGGTTTTGCCCACATTCCTGGGGAATGGGGATTTGGAAGAGATAATGTACAACACAGCTAAGCAAGTTGTCCTTACAAATCCATTTCTACCCCAAATCACTGCCTTCTTGCAAGAATGCAGCCACAGAGGGAAACTTCACAAAGCTAACTGCAATGACCAAAACTGAAAAAGGAATAAAACCAGAGCAAATAGCAAAAATACCCCAAAAAAACATAAAGCAAGGACAAATATGAATCCTTCCTATGGGTGTCATGGTCACCGTGATGGATAGGAAACTCCAGAGATCCCAGATCCATGCCAAAATAGCAGCAGGGTTCTACACTTCGGCCACAATTAACCCCCTGCAGCTACAGACTGGGGGATGGGTGGCTGGAGAGCAGCCTGGCAGAGAGGGGCCTGGCAGCACTGGGTGACAACAGACTAAATATCAGCCTGCAGGGTGCTTGGGTGGCACGAAAGGCCGGTGGCATCCTGGCTTGGATCAGAAATAGTGTGGCTGGCAGGACTAGTAATGTAATTCTCTCCCTGTACTGGGCAGTGGTGAAGCCTCCCCTTGAGGGTAGGCTCCCTGATGGGGAGAGGCTGGGGGTGTTTAGCCTGGACTCAGGGGGAACCTTCTCCCTCTCTACAACTCCCTGAAGGGAGGTTGTAGTCAGGTGGGGGTGGGGCTCCTCCCAGGCAGCCAGTGTCAGGACAAGAGGACAGGGCGTTTAGCTGCCAGGGGAGGGTTAGGTTGGATGTTAGGAAGCCCTTCTGATCAGACCCTGGATTGAAAGACAGCCTAGCTGTGACCTTTAGTGCCCTGGTATGGCTGATAGGGTGATGTTCGGTGCTACGCTGAGCTGGACGAGCTCAGAGGGCTTTTCCAGCCTCAGTCATTCTGTGATTCTGTGTGATATATCATAACAAGATGATGGATCAGATGGTAATATGTAATACAGTATTCTATACAATAGGAATAATCTAAGCATTGCTACAACTTTTTAGGTACCCCAAAGGCTCCCAGCGAATGGATTTAATTGCCAGTTCTTACTCATTAAAAATTCAGGATGCTCCAAGGGTGGAATTAATGGAGAAAGCTGCATCTTCTTCCTTGCTGCAGCAGAGTGAAATGCAGTGTAAAATGGGAATTTGAGGTGAGATGGTCTTACCTGGGCGTTGGGGATCTGCAGAGCACCGGGTGCGATGGCTTGGGTAAGGACCTGGCCCTGCGACGTCACCATTGTCACAGGCTGGTACAAGGCTCCACCTATGGAAAAAAAAGGCTCGTGGAGGTACCAAACCCCCTAAATTCCTAGAAACCTCCCTGGCATCCTCTCCCGTGATCCCTACCTGGCACAGCGGGTGAGCTGCTGCCAGCGCTCATGGCCAAGTTGCCTGGTGGTAGTGCGGCTGCTGGCACCACAATGCCTGGCGGAGGGTTGGAGGCAGGTGGCAGCGCTGTGGGTGAGCTCTGCAGCATCTCCTGTGGAAAAATTGATTAAACCCAGGGTCTTAATACATGGCAGAAGCAAGGTTTTCATTTTCCTCCATTGAATCACCCCACTGCATTGCAAAATTTCTGAAAAAGAGGGGATTTTTTTCAAATGGTTGCCTTTGCAGAATGATCACACAATTATTTGAATATTAAATAATTTGAGAAGAGATGGGTTTGAGGATACAGGGCCATAACTTCCCAGGCGAGCAGGAGCCTCCAAATGGTGTTTCTAAAATTATCATTTCCAAACAAGGCTGACGTAACTGTAGATCTCTGAACTATTACTGTCTCTCTCTATTTTGCCCAGCTAGAATGGGCTGCACTCATTTCTTGCAAAAATATACTTTTCCCCCTTTTCTACCCATTTGGCATCACTTCCCCAGTGTCCAGCTCGTTCTCCCTGCCATTCACTTCCACAGCTGAATTCATTTACAAAAGGCAGATCTGATACTTTTCTAATGTCACCACCCTTCTGCAGCCTTCTGTGGAAATGTTGTTCTGTTCAAAGAAAGGAGGATTTCTGAGTACTCAGAAAGCAAAACCCCATTTGACTTAGGTTTTGCTAAGAGTCTGGTTAATGAATAGAGTCGAAATATTCCTGTAAAACCACAGGTGGACCGCGGAGAAGCTCAGAGAGCGGTCAGATACATCCAGGAGCCAACAGAGGTCTGGACCAGCCCAAAGGCCTCCAGCTTACCTCTCCTGCCTTTTCTTTCCAGGAGAAGGCCACCCAAGAGACCATTTTCGGAAATGTATTATGAAAAAATGGATGCTGAAAAATGGGGAAAGAAACTGCTGTTTCCAGATGCAGTGGTCAAAGCTGTTCTCGGCAACATTTTGCAATGACCACATTCGCATTTGTTTGGGTGTCCAAGAGGGCAGAACATTGTTAATTATGAGAAAAAGATAGGAAAAGAGTTCATGGTGTTTCTGCAGCAGCCTTGTGAAACCAAGGGCAGCCCACGGAAGGGAAGGTTCAGCCTTAAAATAAATACAGATAACTCCAAGAAGACTTAAAATACATATTTGGCATACTAATTGCCTTAGCTAGCAAATGCCAGCCAACTTACATTATGCTTGTGATTTTGCTGCAGTGAAAGATGTTTTATATTTTAGGATTCAGGAAGTTGAAAAGTTTCGGGTGATATTGAAACTCCAGTCTAAAACAGTAAAAGCATCACTAGGTGTCTCTGCAGACCCACCTCTCCGCACTGACTGCCCACAGCTCTATGGTGTAACTGCTCCCCATTCAAAAAATACTTTGATGGAGAATTGGAGCCGGTGCCTATTGCACTGCACAAACCGCCCCAAAGCCTTTCTTACAATAAAGTCTCGATGACCAAGTGCCAAAGTGTAAACCAGTGCTAAAACTAAACACTACTTGGGCTGATGTCCTTCCCCTTGTGCTTTCTGATACAGCAATGTGTGAAAAGTTCTATCTCATCCGAATGATGTGAACTGTATTCAAGCTCAAGTGCCTGGGGAAAATCTGCTTAGCTGCAATAAAAAGAGGCCCATAAGTTCACTGAGCTGGCCAAACAAAGTCAGTTACTGAGAGCCACAGAATCACGGAATGGTTAAAAGGACCTCCAAGCTCCTCCAGTCCAACCCCCTACAGGGAGCAGGGCCATCCCCAACCAGAGCAGGCTGCTCAGAGCCCCATGGTCCAACCTGACCTGGGATGGTTCCAGGGATGGTGCTTCTCCTGCCTCTCTGGGCAACCTGGGCCAGGGTCTCCCCACCCTCAGCATCAACAATTCCTTCCTTCTATCCAGACTGAATCTCCCTCTTCTAGTTTAACCATCATCCCTTGTCCTGTCACAGCAGCCCCTGCAATAAAGGACCCCCCATCTTTCTTCTCAGCTCCTTTAAGCCCTGAAAGGTTGCACTGAGGTCTCCCTGGAGCTTCTCCAGCTGGATCCCCCAACTCTCTCAGCTCTCTCACAGCAGCAGGTTTCCTCCTCAGACCAGCATTTCTGGGGCCTCCTCTGACCCCGCTCCACCAGATCCAGGTCTTTGCTGGGCTGAGGAGCCCAGAGCTGGACCCAGCCCTGCCAGGAGTTGTCTCACCAGAGCAGACGGGGTCACATTCATACGACCCCTTCATGGATGGATGGAGATGAGAAAATTGATGGCTTTCAATAGCACAGAACTCCAGGCTTGCCCACAGGGAAAAGCTGCATAAATTAAAATCTGCATCAAGGACTGCATCATGTGAGACCATCCCAACTGCCAGCTGGCAACCACCAGCAAGATGGAGCAGGAACTGCAGAAGTCAAAATGCTGTCCAGAAAACACTCATTTAAACACCACCAATCTCTGCAAGCCTCACTTAAAATGAGAGCTGCAACTGCAAGTTGTAATCCAGTGTAGACATCCCTGGCACTGCTGTGGCCACTGATGCAACTGGCTTTGTGGTGTTTTTTTTCTTGGGAGTGAAGTCACCTGGAGAGTGTGAGAACCGCTCTGGTGTTGAAGGAAAGTTGAAGTGATTTGCTTTGGGTTTAAATGAGCTTCCCCCAACCTGCCATGCGACAAGACCTTACACTCTCCCATCTCTCTTTGAAAACTTAAAAAATATTCATTAAGAGATGGGAGGGAGTTTAAAAAGGTCCAAGAAGGATTCAAGAGAGACGAATGAAGCCAAATGAAAAACGACCAAGAAAAATGGAGAAAGGGGAAATGCTTGCTGGAGGCAAAAACTCCTCCAGAAACAAAGCAAAGCAGAACAGGAGAAAGTGCTGGAGGACTTTCACCTTATTGACCTTTTAAAAAAGGTTCGGGGAAGCTTCAGCACATAGGGAAAAACTTTTCACTGGCCAACCCCAGGAGTCATCCCTAGACTTGGCAACAGTAGAAGTAGAGACTTCCACACCAGTAGAAACATCTGTTTGGTTGGGTTTTCATCTTTCCAGCACCTCCAGGCATTCTGGCATTTGCAGACATTCTTGCATTTCTCATCTTAGAAAGCACAAACACCACCGCAGCCAAGGGCCATCCTGTTGGGGTACTATAGGGAAATCCAACTGTGATTCTCCTGTGATGCCGTTTTGATGGATCCAGAAGTTGTTTTCTCAGTTTTGACTGACATCCTCATTCTTGTGCATCCACAGTTTCTTAAGCTGGCTCTCCCGTGGTAAAGAACTTGGCCAAAATGTGGAAATATTTCACTTTTATGTCCAACCTGATGTCTGTCCTCACAAAAAGAATTGATGATCCCAGACCTTGAGGAAACCTATTTCCTGAAAAGCCTCAGTCATTTATTATTCATCGAATTGTCATTATTCAGGTTTGGTTTTCAAAAACTTCAGTTAGGGGCCCGTTAGCCTTTTGATCTGCCCTCAGCATGATCTTAATAGAATGATAATTAAAAACATCGTCCTTTTTGCCACTTTTTAAACACCAGTGTGGCAATTCTTCAGTTCTCCGGAGCATCTCCAGTCCTTAAAATTCAACTGACGAACAAGGTTTTCCCCTCTTTTTTTATGCCTTCTCCATGCCAACTCAAGCACGCTCAAGATGCTGAAGCTCTCAGGCACTTGACGTTGCTGAGGCAAATAACTACAAAGAGCGTTGCTGCATCATCACCGGTTCGTCACACTCACCCAATGGCCAGATGAGTTGGTGGCTCCTTCTGGTCTCCCACCATGAATATTTCAGGTCCTGTTGCCTGCTGAAAATCCCTTCAACACTGAGCAAGCTTCCCCTTCAGTTGGGTCTTTCCCGGGTGCATTCCCATTTTCTTAGCAACTGCCTGCGAATCCTCACTGGAGTTTCTTAACTTTCACTCCGCCCGGAAGGGAAATGTTGGCAGCTCCAGATTTGCAGGAACTGGAGGCACTCGGTACCTCTCCATGGGCCTGATTATTTTCCAAAGAGTTGTGCTAATTTTCTGATATGATCCCCTCTCTTTGTGAGGCACTAAATCCTCATTACTTTTCCTGACCGATGCATTCTAATTAGATCAACACTTAAAAAAAAAGAAGAGAAAAAACCCCACAATAGCCACAGGACAGCTTTCCATCTCATTAACTCCCTCACTTATTATTTTCATGAAAATTACTGATAAAAAATGTGCATCTCCATTTGCTGGGACCAGGAGCTTTGTCGGCTCATATCTAACATCTCTGTCATCACCCGGGATTTGAGCAGTTGCCATGGCAACACACAATAATAGAAACTAATAAATTACAAACGAGATGCTCGTTGAGCAATTATTGTTCTCTTTTATGCAAGTGTCTTGCTAATTTTGATCATAAGGAATGCCACCATAAAGCAGTGAAGGGATAATAAGTCCATTTCCAGAGACTATTAGAAAATAGAGGATGGGTTTTTTAGATCAATGATTAAGCAGTTAGGTGCATTCAGGAATACCAAGTAAGAAAGAAAACTTTCAGGGGGGCTATTCCTTCCCTGTGCTGGGCCACAAGAGTGGTGTTGGGTGCTTTAAATGCTGCAGTTCTTGAAGCCAAGTTGCTAAAAATGACGTTTTTTCCCCTAGCACCATGATCGAAGTGCCCTGAAATGTCAGCACCTGTCTCCTTGTCCGGGAGAACCCCAGGAGCTGCCTGGGTTATTTTTGGTTGGCTGCAGCTATTTGTGGTTGGATCACACGATGCCAACTCTCACTTCTTCCCTCCTCCAAAAAAAATTTTAAATCCCTAAGGGACACAGGATACTGTGTCAAGATGGATTGTTGGGATGCAACCAGCCAACATTTATCCCTGCACTGCAAATGCACTTGAAAATCCCACCCAGGGGCACCTTGTTTTCTGAACATGAAGTTGCCATCCCTTATTTTGCCCCAAAAGCCCCACTGCTGCAGCTCTGTTTGGACACTTTAGTTGCTATTTCTGCAGTTCTTGGACATCAGCTCCTTGTTTCCCACTGGGCTGGAGGCACCACGTTTCCTTCTTGCTGCTAAAACCCAAATTATGCATAAAAATATTCAACCTGGAAATGCTGACCCTGCTGGGGGAGAACTGATTGATGTACCAGGGTGCAAAAACCTGTGGCAAAGCCCCAAAATGTTTCCTGAGATGCAAAAGTCTATTAGCCGACCTCAAAATGAAGAACAGCGCAGAGAATCATCATGATTCTCTCCTTCCTGACAACAAATCCTATTTTTTTGTTTAAAGCCCCTAAACTTCCTCTCTATTTTCCCTTGTGCAGCTTCTGCAGCTCCTTCCCCTTGTGTGCCATAGCTGCCACATAAATGTTCAGGACAAGTCTTCAAGTCTCCTTTTTGTAGAGGTGCAAGGACCAGGGCTGCACCTCTGTCAGCTCAAGAATAAACAAGGCCATGAAAAGAAGTTTATTTAAAAAAGACAAAAAAGATCTCAGCAGTATCACTGACTGCATCATGCGAGCGAGAAGCGGGGGTTTATTAACTGCTTTCCTCAACTGGGCACGGGCTTTGATGAGTTTCCAGGTCACAAGGTTTGTAGAGCAACCCTAAAACCTTGTTGGTCCAACCCACCCCTTCACCAACACACAGTGACGGTGATTGCAGGTGATGTTCAAGGTGTTACCTGGGGGTGGAGGCTGATGGAGGAGGGGCTGGGGGAGTAGGGCCCCCCCAGGTCGTTCCTGAGTAGGTTGTCACTGTGCATCTTGGTTTTGAGGCAGGTGATGTAGCGGTTGCAAAAGTCTTTGCACAACTCGCTGACCTTCTCCAGCTCCAGGAGGTGGATGCGCAGCACCTGAATCGCCTTCACCATCTGTGCAAGGGCACACAATGGCAAAGTTTAAGCTTGGTTTGCTAGATCCTCCAGAAAAAAAATCACAAAACCCTCTCCATTCTCCCCCAAAGTCTAACCCACGACTCTTTTCTAGGGTAGAATGCAATACATTTCCTTTCTCAACACGCCAAACAAAGCCAAAAGCATCAGTATGTTTGCCCTAAAGCCATCCCGTTTCTTCTCCCTCCCCATCATCATCACCTCTGAAATCCCAAGAAGCAAAAATCCACCAAATTTACCGCTGCCTTCATGGGAATTTGTCCCCAAGCCAATGTCCTGGATGTCAAAAAGTGTTTGGTGTTCTCCAGAGGCCACTTCTTCTAACAACGTTACAGGGCTGCAATTCCGCCGTAAGCGGCTGCTGGTGCAAAGCCTGGGCTTCATTAAAATGAACCCCATAAATGCGAAAAAATGTACACATAAAACACTCCTCTCGCAGAGCCAAAACTGTAAGTTTTACAGCGGCTGTTTGAAATCTTGCATAATAGATTAAATTTCAGCTATTCGCTCCGGGACCATAAATCTGGTTTTATGTAACCGAGCGGCTCTGCATTTCAAAGGGCGTTTTTCACTTGCAAATTTTAGTGTTCACCGTTACAAGCTGCGAGGCCCAACGCTCGAGAAACTTCCTGGAGAATCCTGGGTCACACTTGGGTGGTTTGTCCACAACAGAGAAAGGGAGTTTTTTGTCTGTGAACAGGATGGGCCGTGGCTGGAAAATTCTCCTTTTTTGCCTCTTTTCACCTTTTCTTTCCTTTTCCACCTCCTCTGTGGCTGGTACAGGCACAGCACAAGGTGGAGGTGTCGTGCTCCTGTTCTTCACATCCTCACAGGGCTCAACGGCCATGAAAGTCAACATTCAAGGGCAAAGGCAGGAAGACCTGACACATATATGTATAAAAAATAAATCTCTCAATTATCTCAGCTCATTTGCTTAGGGTCTCATTTTATGTCCCTGCTCCGCTGCATCGTATATCTGTCCGGATAAAGACTTACAGTCCGATGGCGTACGTGCGTGGGGTTGTAAAAAATACAGATGCTGAATTAATTGACTGTGTGGCACTCGGCAGCTGATTGAGTTGATAATGGTGAGATCTGACCTTTTTCTAATTTCTAATTATGTGCATCTCGGCAGTGAGGAATACATGACTCTTATCCTAATGATAGCTAATGCCGCTGGCCTTTTCATCCCTGCTTTGCTCCAGCCGATTTCTGGGGAATCGGTGGCATTAAAAGAAAGAAAAAACACCCCAAAACCAATAACTTTTAAAAAAGACAATGCGGATAGGGAATTGGCTGGGAATGCTGAGCACTGCAAGACACTGTCACCCTAAGTTCTCTCTAGCTGGCCCCACACTCCAACAGGGACAGTCTGTCTGCAGCATCCCCTGTCCTGAGGTCAACCAGCATGAGTGATTTGGATGGATTTTTGAGAAGTTCTTGGTATGGGACAGAATATACAGACACGGATATGTGCTAAAAACAGGTCAAAAATAGGCAGAAGCATGAATACAGCCAGCGTGGCAAGGCATGGATCAGTGCAACTGCCCACAGCCAAATTTCACCTCAGCACCAAGAGCTGCTCCAAGGAGCATGACTGGGGTGTGGGGGTTTTTAAGGATTCACAAAAAACCCAGTGAAAACAACCTCTGTGGAGGCTGCACTGCCTAGCTCCCAGAGACATTTCACCTGGATAAGCTTCTCCTAGGAATACATTTTCACCCCCCAAAATTCGAGTTGTTTTCTATTCTAGCTTCAGCTTGCTTCATCTCACTTCTCTTGCACCGACACTGGTGGAATTTGATGTGCTGGACATTTCGTGGTGCCCGAGTGCAGTCCCAAAACATTGGGTTTGGGGTTTGTTTGGGTTATTTTTTCTTCTCATCCGTAAGACACTGTGAAATGCATTAGTAAAGTGCAAATGAGGCTTTGCACGGCTCACAATTATTTTTGAGGGCTTTCTACAGACTGCTAATTGATTTAGGGATGTATAAATCCCTAAACTCTCCCCCATGAGCACAAAAATATGTTGGATTTCAGTGCACCTTGGAAGAGTTTCATGCTTTTTTTAAAGGAACTCAGCAGGCTTTTCACTTGAGTGATCACTGGGCAGTCATCCCTCGGTGACAGCTCATCAGGCAAAATCACAGAATCCCAGACTGACCCAGGTTGGAAGGGACCTCAGAGCTCATCTACTCCAACCCCCTGCCAGGGGCAGCGACTCCTCTCAACCAGACTTGGTTGTTCCAGGTCTCATCCAACCTGGCCCTGAACACCTCCAAGGAGGGGGCAGCCACAGCCTCTCCAGGCAATTGATTCCAAAGTATCTCCACCCTTGCCCTGAAGAACTTCTTCCTCAGATCTAGTTTGAACCACTTCCCTCGGTTTTCAAACCATTTTGCCTTGTCCTAGTGCTGGATCCCCTTAGGAAAAGTCCCTCTGCAGCCTTCTCAGAGGTTCTCTTCAGGTATTGGAAGGCAGCTATAAGGTTTCCTCAAAGTCTTCTCTTCCTTAGCTCAACACCAGCTCCCTCAGCTCCTTCAGCTAACCCTCATAGCAAAGGCTCTCCGGCCCTTGGATCGTCTTAGTTGCCTCCTCTGAACTCACTGCAACGGTCTCATGTCCTTCTGATGTCTGGGACACCGGAACTGGACACAAGAGTTCAAGGTGGGGTCTCACAGGAGCAGAGTAGGGAGGGAGAATCCCCTCTCTTGCTCTGCTGGCCACATTTCTCCTGTTGCATCCCAGGATCCAGGTGGCCTTCTGGGCTGCAAGAATTCACTGCCAGCTAATGCTGAGTTTCTCTTCAATCAACACCCCCAAGTCTTTCTCTTCAAGGCTACTCTCAACCCACTCAGCACCCTGCCTGTCATTGTGCCTGGGACTGGCCCGACCCAGCGCAGAAACTTGCACTTGGACTTGTTGAACCTCATGCAATTTGCACTGTCCCACTGCTCGAGCCTGTTAAGGTCCCTCTGGATGGCAGTCCTTCCCTCAAGTGAGTCCACCACACCACATAGCTTGGTGCCATCGGTGAACTTGACTGAGTGACTTGAAGGGTCACTCGGTGCTGCTGCCTGTGCTGCTGACAAAGATGTTAAACAGCACTGGACACAGAACAGACCCCTGAGGAATTCCACTTGTCACTGGTCTCCTCCTGGACTTCAAGCTGTTGATCACAGCTCTCAGTGCAACCCTCTAGCCGCTCACAGAATCATAGAATCATTAGGGATCAGAAGGGGCCTCGAAAGATCATCCAGTCCAATCCCCCTGCCACAGCAGGATCACCCAGACCAAGTCACAAAGGAACACATCCAGGCGGGTCTGGAACGTCTCCAGAGGAGACCAAACAACCACCCTGGGCCACCAATGCTCTGTTACCCTCACTGGGAAGAAGTTCATGCTGATATTGATAGGGAACCTCCTCTGTTCCAGCTGGCACCCAGTGCCCCTTGTCCTATCACCAGATGACCTTGAGAAGAGCCTGGCTCCATCCTCCTGACACTCACTCCTCACATATTTAGAGACATGAATGAGGTAACTCCTCAGCCTCCTTTTCTCCAAGCTAAAGAGACCCAGCTCCCTCAGCCTTTCCTCATCAGGGAGCTGTTCTACTTTATCATCTTGGTTGCTTTACGCTGGACACCCTCCAGCAGCTCTGAGTCCTTCTGAACCTGAGGAGATAATCACTTCCTTGTTGTCTGTAATATTTGGGAAAAGCTGCCTGCATATGAATTTCCTGATTTGGCTTCTTGTCTGGGATGGAAAGTCCTCTCCTACACGGTCCAGGGAACACTTCAACCCCCACAGAAGGTGTTTTGCTCTTTGCAAATTGCCTCTTTTGACCTTAAATATTTGCTTGCAGAGTGTCAGGTGGGTCCTCCAGGATGGTGCAATGGACCTGTCTATCCACATGCTTGCCATCAAGACCACTCATGGAGGCTTCTTGGACAAAATAATGGTTGGGGATGTTTCCTAAAGTCCCCACAAGAGAAAAGTTCCATCCCAAGCAAAGTCCTCTGGGGCACCTTCCAGCAGCAATGGGTACGACAGGAAATTCCGGTTGCTATTAATAGAGAGGCTACCAAAACCAGTCCAAAGTGTCCCAAACCACTGGTATTAATGACCATTCTTGGAAAAAGCTCTTACTTTGCCTGGTTTCTGGAACTATGGTTTCTAGGGCATCATACTTCAAACAAGATGGTGCTGTATGATCTTGGTGGTTTCCAGGAAACTCACAGTGTTTGTGTGGGAAAATTGGCAGGGGGTTCTTCTCACAGGGAATCTTACAGCAAAGGTTTCAGAGAGTGTCCTGAAGAAGGCCTCAGAAGGGCTACACAGAACATTGTCAAGCTGGCCAAAGCTACAAATGCAGCCCAAAGACACCACCTGAGATCTTCAGAATTTGTTCCTTGCACTTCACCTTCCCCCACCACCCAAAAACCATCTGACAAGCCCCGCTGCCTCTACCAGATTGTCCAGCTCAGGGTCATCGCTGAAGAAGGGCTTGTGTTCCTGCTCCTGCTGGTGGACGAAGTTTTCAATGTCGACATCAAAGCTGGCTGAGGTGATGCACTCAGAGCCCTGCGTTGCCTGCTCACACTTCTCAAAGAGCAGAGTCAGCAATGGAAACAGCGGATGCCTGTAGAGGACAAAGGAGACACTCCATAATACCCACTGGTTTAGGTCCCATGTCTGTTTTTGCCCCAAACCATCCATCTACCCACCCACCCACTCATCCATCCATCCATCCATCCATCCATCCATGCATCCATCCATCCACCCATCCATCCATGATGAAAAAGCTTAAAAGCTTCATTACATTCTCCTCTGGGCAATGACATCCCCCAACATCTTGGCTCCTTCCATCAGTGCACTGAAGCTGGCATCTTCAAAAGTTGTGCCATGAGCAAAAAGGTTTAGCTTCAGGATGGTTCCCTTGGTGGCTTTGCGGTCCTAGTGGTCCAGGCGAAGCCACTGCAGTCCTAATGGTTTTGCATTTTGGGGATCAACATCAGCACCTGTTCATACATGGGAATATTTTACCCCAAATTTTCTCTCCTGGTCGGAGAAACCAGATGGGGATGAGCTGGTGCTTCTATGTGCCTGCAGCACCCTATTTAGCCTGAACAAAAGGAGGATGTCTACAACTAGAGACAGGGGGTTGGTCTCTTCTCTCAAGTAACAGTGACAGGACAAGAGCAAATGACGTCAAGTTGTTGCAGGGAAGTTTTGTTTGGACATTAGGATAAAGAACTTCATGGAAAGGTTTATCATTTCCATGGAAAGGATGTGAACAAGCTTCCCAGGGAGGGGGTTGAATCGCCACCGCAGGCATGTTTCAAAGTCATGTAGATGTGGAGCTCAGGGATGGGGTATAGTGGTGGGTGGGGGCAGCTGGGTTAAGGGTTAGACTTGATGATCCTGGAGGCCTTTTCCATTCTAAACAATTTCATGGTTCTGTAACTTTGCTATAGGTTGCTTCTCCACCAAGAGAAACATGAAATAGGAAGATAAAACAATAAAGTAAAAACCAAAGAAAAAAGATAAAAGGGGCAAAGGGAGAGGAGAGGAGAAAAAAGAAACAAAAGAAAAAAGAAAAAAAGAAAAAAAAAAGAAAAAAGAAAAATGAAAACAAGTAAAAAAGAAAAAAAGAAAAGGACTCCTGTAGCCAAGCATGGTGTTGAGGTGCAGTGACATCTGGGTTTCCCCAAGAGTCACGGGCTGAATTGTTGCTTCAACTATTTGTTCCCCTTCTATGCACACAAAAATTTCCTCTTTTGTTTTCTTCCAGGAAATGCTCCAAATCAGAGAGCTGAACTGTCCCTGATGCTTCCCTGCATGAGAGAGGTCATCGGCAGCTACTAATAAAAGGATTTGACAGGGGCTAATAAAGAGAAATTAATTCATCTAACACTCTCCTTTTGCACTGCTGGCCACTGCACACAGCATTTTGTTACGCAGCTCCAACTCTCCCCTTTCCCCCTTCAGAACAGGCAAACAAGCAAGCAACAAAGATAAAACTCAATGCAAAGCAATTCAGCCCTTTCCCGCTGGGTATAATATAGTTCGTCCTCCTGAGGTGGGTTTCAGCATCAATTCCCACAGGACCACTGATGGTCAAAAATCCGTCGAGAAATCACAGATCAGATGTTGCACGATCTAGATGTCAGATGTTTAGGTTTACTTGGTTTGTCTGGATTTAGGTTGGACTGGATGATCTTTAAGGTCTTTTCCAACCTCATCATTACTGTGATGGAGTGAAATACTTCCTTGGGGAACAAACTTCTCTGCAGAGGAATGAGGAATGACGTTGCTGGACCAGTCCTTGCTAAGATGCTCTCACACCAAGTAGGGAGGACGAGGATTCATTCTCCCCCCTTTTCTCTGTTTTTTTGATGCATGATGAACCTCCCTCTGGAGGATAAAAACCAGCAGGTGTTTCTGGAAATTTCCCTCCAGGTTGATGAGCAACGCCTCCTCGGGTGCAGTATTAAAAAGAAAAACACATCTGAGGGAAGTTTGGGCTGCTGCCCACAAACACGCGTCCAGGTTTGGGCAACCAAGTTCCGTGTGTGGGACCAGCCACCCATGTTTTCCCACTTCAGGATAGGAAATAGCTCCAAAAAGGGGGTTTCTGGCTTTTGTGTTTTTGACTGTTGGATGAAGGATGCGAAAACCCCCAACGGTTTGGTTTTCATTATCCCATGAATGCTGTGAAAAGCCTCATGCATTGCAAAAAACACAGGTGGGGTTTTTCTTCAAGTGACTTCATTTGCCATTGCTGGAAAAGCTCCTGTGAGCCAACACAGAGAATCCTTTGCCTTTTCCTGGAAAAGCAGTGAGTTTATTCTGTGCCTCATTCTGCCCTTCCAAACCTTTGGGACTCATACTATTGGAATATTTGCAGTGGAAACATCAAAATTCCTTCACTTTTCAGCTGAAATTTTGCTTTCAGAAGCCCTGGCGATTAGTGGGGAGGTGGGGAATGTTATCATTAACCTTAAACCTTAATCCTAATTACATTCTTGCATTCTACGTTGCTGTTACATCATTACCATATACATTACAGTGATGTCAACAATTACCTATCAATTGGATAATTACATTTTACTTATATAATTACACTATTTGCATAATTGTAATGTTACTCGCTGTAATTATAGGAAAACATTACTGCATATATTACAATAATATATATTATAATCTCCAATAAAAAGGGAACTGGAGGGGCTCACTCATCCATCAACTGCCTCTATCAGGGTAGTACATGAACTCAGTCTTTCTGGATTCTTTTTCAGTCTCAAACCACATGGTTTTGCCAAATAAAAAAGACTAGTTTGGGTCTTCAGGGCAGGAGGGAGTTGCAGCAGGGCAAGTAGCTGCAAACTGTGGCTCATGAAGGAGTTCCCCTAGCATCCACCGTTATTGCTCTGGCTAAAGAGACGCCAATCCCCTCGTTCCCACACGGTAATGAATGCATTAGGATAATGCAGATTAATAATGTGCCTTAACAATGAATGAATGAATGCATCATCCCTTCAATGCATTAACCCACTGCATTAATTAATGCATTGCCCCACCAATGCACTGATAATGCAGTGCAGTCACAAATCCATTAATGGGTTAATAAATTCACAAATTAATGAACAGAATGAATTAATGGCTGCACAGTGGTGCTGGCTGGCATCACCTGTAGACGGCTCGTTTGTCGGCCTCCAGCTGTGCCTGAGGGTCAGCGGCTGCAGCAGGTACTGGAGCACTGGCTGCCGGTGAGGCGAGATGTACAGGCTGTGCCTTGGTGGGCTGCTGGGCTGTAGCCGTCATCTGGGAGGACCAGGGGAGGGAAAAAGAGAATTTTATAAAAGGAAGAGAAATTGAAACAATGGTGTTTGCTGCACTTGTCCATGGAGTTTTGCAACCGTTGGCAAAAGAGATTTCGGAGGAGGTTGCCCAGTGCTGAGGCTGTGAGCTGGGTGGGTTGGGGGAGGTAAAAAAATCAATTTGCATTTCATCAGAGCCTAGGAGGAGCAGATTTAGGTTTCCTCCCTTATTTCCCCATGTTTTCCACTTCTGAAAATACAGGGAAAAAGACCCTGCCAGCCTTATTGCCCCAGCAAAGATGCGATTGCGAAGGACTAAACCTATTTTTTACTGGGATGCTTTGCAGAGGTTCCTGATTAAACTGGCTGCAACTCTGCTGCCTGCCAAGACTTTGTTCAAAGCTGGGATTCCTGTCTAGGCACACTATAAACTTCCTTCCCAGGTTATGGGAGCCAGTGAATCACCCTGGCGTTGCAAGAGGCCAACTACAACCAAACGTTTCATTTTTGTGCCCACACCCCAGCCACCCATCGTCAGCCCCAGGGCTGCTCTAGTTCATGTGCCGGGGCTGGGGATGTCAACTGTCAATTAAAATGAGCAAATCCCTTCAAGAAGCCGGAATTATTTGTCGAGTTTAGGTGAATGAGCTGAACTCTGCATAATTGTGTCACCATTGGGTTAAAAAACAACAGAAGTGGAATTGATGTGGTTCAGATGTATCAGCAACCCCCTACAACCAGCGGTTTTAGCTCAAAATTGAGGTGAAGTATTAACACGAAGGGGAAGTTTCATCTGCTGCCATGTGGAAATAGCGTAGAAGACAGCATTTGCATGTTTTCACTGGAAAGGCTTCAGCCCTTCCTTGAGCCTGGGAGCAAAAATAAGCCTCTGCTTCTTGCTAAATATTATACAAGTCATTGATTTATGCATCTCATATATTAATAAATGTATGTCTTTACTTCTAGATATGTAATTTATGTGTCCAAGATACTTCTACATTAATCTACTTCTATATTTACCTCTTGATAAATCATTTATTTGTGTCCATCACACTTCTACACTGATTTCTGCATTTACATAAAAAGGAACTTTCTGCTATGTGCCATTCGTATGGCTAATACAGATTTCTTATCTATATAGAATTAAAACCATTCCCTCTCTATCTGCATATAATCTATTGACACATCGTATGTGCGTGTATATATATGTATATTTACATGTGGGAACACCACATATTTATATATAGATGACACTTGTGTATTCTCCAGCCAAACCCACCCTTAAACTCAGCTTCTTGCCATGAAGAAACCCTCAGAGCTCTTACCTCCCATAAACCTGGGCTGGGACAAAACGACAGCCCCTTTTGCTTTTAAACTGTTTGACTTTAATATCTCCTGCCTGACCTTTCGCTGCAGATGCAGTGCTATTTTGTTTTATTTTATTTAATCTCTTTTGTTGTTCATAGCTCCCAAGTTTGGCTCTGGCACCCGTGAATTCACCTGGTACTATTGAATTCCCAGCATTCCCAGTCCAGGATTCAATTTCTATCCTTTCCCCAGTGCTAAATAAATGAGTGAAAATTCAGGGCTGCCGTCCCCTTCGTGTTCAGCACTGAATTTCTCTTTTTTTCAGATTTTTCTATTTAAAAAACTAAAATGCAGGTGGATGTGGGGATGCTCCCATGAACATCTCCCACTCTCTTCCATATTTTCCTCCCTTGAAAATTATTTTTTGGAGGGGAAATGGATTTTTTCCTCCCTCCTTTTCTTTGTTTTATTTTTTTCCTTTTAAATTTCATTTTCCCCTCGTCACGCTCGGTACCAGCACGCCAAAGCCCTTTTTGCATCCTGCCGAGTTGGCTCTTTACAGATGAGTCTGCAACTACTCGGACTATTACTAAAAAAACCCCTGACTCTCCTCTTGTGGCTGTTTCACAGCGTTTAACATCGGCCTAAAGAACAGCTTAAAAAATACATAAAAAGAATCTCACACCAGTGGAAAAAGAGGCCAGAGGATGCCTGGATGAGAGCATTTACTGTCAGATGGGGATGCTGGGCAGGGAGGGATGTAAACACCAGCCGCAAATGGATTTACAAGAGAATGTGGGGATGGGGAGGGAGGTAAAAGGCAACGGGTGGCTGCAGTGGAAGCACTGTGGCAATGGGGAAATGCGGGGGAAAAGGAATGGATTCAGGCAGCAAAGGGAAAAATGGGAAAAAATGGGGATAAGTTGCTTTTTTTTAAATATTGTTTTTCTAATTTCAAAACACCAAAAATAGTTGCAGGAGGGAAAGAAAAACGTTTTTAAACTCTTCAAGCATTTAACTCTTCAAGCATTTTTTTCCTCCAAAATGCAGCTCTTTCCAGAATTTCTGCTTCAGACTGGCAAATTTCTGACAGTATTTGCAGGAAAGTAGTAACACAAAGCTTCCCCAAAGCCCTCGGTTTGCACTTTTCTTCCCAAAACAGCCCCCTTGATGAAGCGCTGGTTGTAGCTCAAATAACTGATTCATTAAACTAATAATTGAATTTAATAACAATGTTACTTAATAGTAATTAATTTACCACCAACCCATCTCTTCCCTGACTTTGGGGAGAGGAAATGTAGACAATTTGTTTTTCCAAACCCTCAACATCCCAAATTTTCCAGTGAGAAGCTGATAGTGCTCACAGCATTGAGTCAAAGAAAGCAACTCTTGGCTGCAGCTTTTTCTCCAAAGCCACTAACCTGCAGCAAAAATGCCCCAGCAACGCACTCATTAGGGAAAAAATCCAAGGATCTGGTCAATGATGCTCCAGGGGGTCCCCAAAATTCAACATAAAACCGGGGGCAGAGAAGGGACCAGGAAGTAGCATCCATAAGATGCTGCAGAAAATCTCATCTATTTTTAAAAGTCCCTTAAATTGCCCATTAGGACTAAAACAGTGTCGGGGCTCCCTGTTGTGTAAGCAAGAAAGGCAAGGGTTCCGATGTGGGAACACACACCCACACACCCCCTCCAAAGAAAGAGACACCGGGAAAAAGCACTCTTGCCAAAGCAGAGCAGTGAAGCGAGCAAATGATGACACAGAAGTTGAGGAGCCATAAAGAGCCCACCGAGGGGTTGTTTGCGACCAGTGACCTTTTCCCACCAAAGGAGATGAGAAGAAAGGAGACACGGGTGGCTTCCGGGGGTGTGTAAAAGTCAATTTATTTATTTAACTTGCAGGGAAAGGCTTGGGGTTGGGGTGTTTTCCTGCTGCTGTGGATGAGAGGTGCAGCAAAAGGGGGGGAAATTCAGCATCTCCCAAAAAAATCTGTTTTGGATACGGAGCCGGTTCAGAACTCAGCCTGGATGATCCTCAGTCAGTGGGGTTAGCTGGCAAAATGGAAACAGTATAAAAATCTCATCAAAAAAAGCCTCCCAGAAATCCAACCTCGATTCCTACATCCAGCCTGTCAGGGTGCTCCAGCAGGGCTTTTCTTGGCCAAACTCTTCTTCTTAGAACAACTTCATAACAGTGCTCAGATGCGTTATCTGACCTCTTAAAGCAACACAGTAGGTGAAGTCGTTCCCCCCCTCCCTACCATGGGTTGCCAAAAAATGCCATAAAAATAACCCGAAGGCCATTCCTAGGGCGAAGCCCATCCAGGTTTAGCCAGATGTTTTAGTCTTTCCAGCTGGCTGACCTGCTGCTGCAAAGACACCACTGTGATGCTTCTCCAGGAAGATCCCACAACCCCAAACTATGCCTGATAGGGGATAAAATAACCTCGTATTTGACCCAAAATCCTTCAGTCACAGGGACTGTCTCAAGAGGGGGTTAAT
This sequence comes from Upupa epops, assembly GCA_013397515.1. Taxonomy (NCBI): domain Eukaryota; kingdom Metazoa; phylum Chordata; class Aves; order Bucerotiformes; family Upupidae; genus Upupa; species Upupa epops. Next base: position 41,401 of record VZRI01004371.1, read on the forward strand.
TTTTGCCAAATCATAGTTTTGGGGTGAGATACTGTGGGATGATCATTGTTTAGGAAGGGGGGTAATTACAGGAGTTTGGGGTCAAAAGGGTTCTTCTGGAGGAGCCCATAGGTGCTGGGGGACATTCACCTGTGGGGTGTCTTGGTAGGGAGGAGGGGGCACTGTCTGGGTGGCCATCATCGTCAAAGCCGGTGCCGGGGAGACATGGTGCATCCTGGGTGGGAGTCACATCGAGAACCTGCAGGCAGGAGAAATACAGCTGGATTACGGGAAGGTCTTCCACCTGAAAAAAAAATCCCATGGGAATGAGAAAAGCAGAAAGAAAGGAGAGGTGACATTCCTAGCATGAGCACCCCGGCACAGTGCTCCACCACCCTGGGAAGAAACACAAGTCCATTTGATAACCATTATCATCACTTGATGCTTATTTGAGATTTGTGATGCATCAGGGGTGAAGCAAAGCACTGGCAAAGAGAATTCCCTTCAGAGCAGCCAGGCAAGGGCAGAGCTCTGCCCTCACCGATGATGTCTGTCATCACTGCACCTCATATTTTGGTCCTTGTGGACCCTTCCACCTCTTATGCCTTTAACCACAGTGCCCAAACCTGAATTTCCAGCCCCTTTCCAGTTATTCCTCCCTTTTGGAACCAGGAAGACCAGTCATAAATGCAGATCTTTCAATTTTCCACAATCACACACTAAAAACCCCCAAACAATGTGCCTCTGTGCCTTCAGCCACCATGGAGTCACATACTCAAGCCCTGAATCCTCAATCCAGAGGGGACATTGCATAGCCCATGTTGAGCTGACTCAAATTAAGTTGATTGATCCCAGTGTGACTGAATGCACAGAACTGAGGAAAGAGGGTTTGAATCTTTGTTTCATTTGAATCAGGAGGCAAATCCTGATTTTGCACATCCCACAGGGATATCCTTGAACTCAGAAGGCAGTCTGAGACTTGCCATCCTCTATCTTTCTTGAAGTTGCTCTGCTTTCTGTAAATGCTTAATCACCTAGGAGGGAAACAGACCCTTGTTGGTATCTTCAGGTGCCAAGGCCATGGAAAATAAAAAGGCACCCATTTGTGGAGGAGCTCTTGCCTTGATAGCAACAGACCTTGTGGCAGATGCCACCAAAAAACATCTCTGCCCCAAAACTACTCCTGTCCTATGACTTCACCGCAGATGTGTGCTTGCTGTAGAAGAAAGGCCAACAATCTTGCTTAAATCCTCAAAAAACCCTGTTTGGAATCTTCTCTGGGGCTCAGCAATCTGATTGAGCCAACCCAGAAAGCCAACTGACAAAAACCTTCCCACAGCTCCAAAAGCGTGTTTGCTTGTCCCTCCAGTGACTCCATGTCACAGGAGATGACACCTCTCGAAGGGTTCACCTCACGGCGATGCTGTGATGCCCACTGATGAGTTGGGTTCCCCATCTGGAGAAAAATCACAGTGCCATGCCATGAAGAAATGCAACTTGTGACGTGAAGTCCCCTGACAGCTGCCAAGAATACAGCTTTGGTGCCCCTTTGATGTGGTGACAGGCAGGAGGAAAAGCTCTCACACAGGGCAAAGGAATGGGGATAAAAACCAAAGCACATTTGTCTTTGCATTGGTCTCCATGGATTTCTGGGACAGATTTGCAACATCCTGGTCTTTTCCATGAGATCCACCGTCATCTGAGGGAAGACGTGCAATAGTTCTTGTCCATAAGGCCTGGCAGGAACCACCAGGCACCAAGTCCAAAGAAGCAGCAGAAGGAACACCAAGGGCTGTCTGCACATGATGAGCGTCGGCCACTCTCATTTAAAATTCATTCATTCATGTTGCTTTGCACTATTATTAAAGATTTGTGAATCGAGTTATGAAAACAGCACAACCCAAAACCCAGTGCACTGGGCGGGCAGAGCAGGGTCCTTGCAAGGCACAGCAAGAAGGATACTGCATTTATGGGATTAAAATACTGATTTTGGTCTTTTTTCCCCAACAACAAAATAGCAGGAGGCAAAACTATCTGCTCCTGAATGAGCCTGCAGCTTCAAATCTTTGGTGACCAAGATCAAAACTCAGCTTGCAGCTGCAGGTATGTAAACATCTGTGTCCTTGAGGGGTAAGACTGAGGGAAAAACCTCCCCCCCAGAAACAGCTGCAGTTGGAGAAATGCAGAATTTAGCACTATGACAGTCCAGACATCTAGGTGGGAAGCTAAAAAAATCAGATATTGCTGTTTTGGGAAAAAAACAACTCTGCTTGGCATGCCAGGAGAGAGCATGCCCTTGGCATCCAGTAAAGTTTGGCCAAGCCTCTTCCCAGAAGGTGGCAGTCCAGAGCCCAACTGAACTGGTGAACAGCATCCACCCTGCTAAAACCAAGCCCTTAGCTGAGGCTTTACAGGCATTGATTTTGGAGACCGGGACCTAGAGCCACGTGTGAAAAAAGAAAAGGGATAAAAATGAGAGGCAGCTGTGGCCAAGAGCAGAATATTTGTCCTGGGGGACATGTACAGTGTGTCCTGGGGCATACACTCAGGCACTGTACATACCCTGGCAAGTGCCTGGTGCCCACTGGAAAAGCCAGACAGATGTTTCGCACAGAAGCCCTCGGCCATGAATCTCTAGGTAACAGTGCAAAGCTGCCATCCCATGGATTTATGGGCAGCCAAACGCAGGGAAGGGTCAAAAGGTGCTCTGTCAGCCACTAATGTGTTCTTATTTTTTTCTGTTCCTTCATGCCTTAAACCTCTCTGTTTCTTTCTTTTCAATTCCCTCACCTGTTAAATCAGTTCAATCTACTCTTGACCACAGTCATCCCAATGAGGAAAGGCAGGGATCACCAACCGAGCCCAGCAGGGGCAGCTCAGGCAAGCTTAGGCAAGAAGCGAATTTCTGGGGAGCTGGGGGTGAAGGAGGGCAGATTTGCAGCTGGTTCCTGGGATGGCTGCACAGAGGAAAGAAACGATGAGCGAGGAAACCTAGAAAGGTTCTTTTCATTTCCAGAAGCAACAGCACTTCAAGTGTCTCAGACCTGCAGGCTGCTTTTTTTGCCAGCAATCTATTACCTCCTCTTTCAAATAAACATAATTTGAGAGCAAGCTGAGAAATTGGGGTGGTTGTTTTCGGTGTGGCCACTAAAGCCTTAAAACATATAGAAAACACAAACCATTGCAGACACTTGTTCACCACCTCCCTCCCTGATCAATACAAGAGCCCTAAAACTGCATTAGAAATTAGAGCCGAACGCAAAAGGAAAATAAAATTATATCCCATTGCTGGGCTCCACACAAAGATTTCAATGGATAACATTAACCACAGAATCCCAGAAAGACTGAGGCTGGCAAAGTTCT